>JAGFBZ010001096.1:0-37635 GCA_018398805.1 Hirundichthys speculiger
GATCAACAGAGTAGATCAGAACAGAATAGATCAGAACATAGATCAGAACAGCGATCATAGATCAGAACAGAGTAGATCAGAATCAGAACAGATAGATCATAGAATCAGAACAGAATAGATCAGAACAGAAGAACAGAATAGATCAGAACAGAATAGATCAGAACAGAGATCAGAACAGAGTAGATCAGATAGATCAGAAGATCAGAATAGATCAGAACAGAACAGAGAGATCAGAACGATAGATCAGAACGAATAGATCAGATCAGAACAGATCAGAACGAATAGATCAGAAGAGAATCAGATCAGATCAGAACAGAGTAGATCAGTCAGAACAGATCAGAACAGCTTAGATCAGAACAGAATAGATCAGAACAGAGAGATCAGAACAGAAGATCAGAACAGTAGATCAGATCAGAACAGATCAGAAGAGCGTAGTTTAAAACAGAACAGATCAGAACAGCGTAGATCAGAACAGAACAGATCAGAACAGAGTAGATCAGAACAGAGTAGATCAGATCAGAAACAGATCAGAACAGAACGTAGATCAGAACAGAACAGATCAGAACAGAATAGATCAGAACAGAGTCAGAATCAGAACAGATCAGAACAGAACGATCAGAACAGCGTAGATCAGAACAGAGATAATCAGATCAGAACAGATCAGATCAGAACAGATCAGAACAGACAGATCAGAACAGAGTAGATCAGATCAGAACAGATCAGAATCAGAACAGATAGATCAGATCAGAACAGATCAGAAATCAGATCACAGAGTAGATCAGAACAGAACAGATCAGAACAGAGATCAGAACAGAAACAGATCAGAACAGATCAGAACAGAATAGATCAGAACAGAAGATCAGAACAGATCAGAACAGAGTCAGATCATATCAGATCAGATCAGATCAGATCAGAACAGATCAGAACAGCGTAGATCAGAACAGATCACAGATCAGAACAGAACAGATCAGAACAGAGTAGATCAGAAACAGAATAGATCAGAACAGAGTAGATCAGATCAGAACAGATCAGAACAGAGATCAGAGATCACAAGAGCGTGGTTTGGAACAGAACAGATCAGAAACAGAGTAGATCAGAACAGAACAGATCAGAACAGAGTCAGAACAGAGTAGATCAGAACAGAGTAGATCAGAACAGAGTAGATCAGAACAGAGTACAGAATCAGAACAGAATCAGAACAGAACAGAATAGATCAGAACAGAGATCAGAACAGAATAGATCAGAACAGCGTAGATCAGAACAGCGTAGATCAGAACAGAATAGATCAGAACAGCGTAGATCAGAACAGAGTAGATCAGAACAGAGTAGATCAGAACAGAACAGAACAGATCAGAACAGAGTAGATCAGAACAGAACAGATCAGAACAGAGTAGATCAGAACAATATAGAACAGGAACTGTAGTTTAATCCTCTGCAGACCTCAGATCAGATTCTGTGTCTCTTCATTGACCTGCAGACATTCTCCCTCCTCAGGAACCTGACCCGGCCCCCATCGGCCCCGCCCCCCCTGACCCGGCTCCCTAGGCCCCGCCCCCCTGACCCCACACACGTTCCACTGGTGGGGGGCCACATTCCAAGTGTGCGTGTGTTGACATTTGTGGCACTTTCTAAACAGGGAAAGTGGGTGTGGGAAAGACCTGCTCACCCACCGCAGGCCGTCCACGACACACTCCTACAGCCGGTCAGCTGATGCGCCTCCCCCAGTTCTCCCAGTGCTTTATCTGAGTGTGTGTTTTGTCTCAGAGCAGCGGTGCTGGGAAAGTCCCATTCCCTCCAGTTATGTTCCACTCTGACCAGAACTCAGACTCCCATCATTCAAACCAGCTCGCGTTTAGTCATTCACATTATTCTGGAAAAACTTTACTTTTCTTCACATTTTATATGATTATGTTCCAATATTTAATTCAATTCAATTTTATTTTATTTGTATATCATCTGTTATACGCTTTAGGTGCTTTACAGAGACCCAGATCATGACCCCCGAGCAAATATCATTAACTTAACATTATAATCAGCTCACCAATGATGGTGATCAGTTCATCTGTGATGGTGATCAGTTCATCAATCATGGTGATCAGTTCATCAGTGATGGTGATCAGTTCATCAGTGATGGTGATCAGTTCATCTGTGATGGTGATCAGTTCATCAATCATGGTGATCAGTTCATCAGTGATGGTGATCAGTTCATCAATGATGGTGATCAGTTCATCATCATTGTGTCATGGTCATCATGGTGATCAGTTCATCAATGATGGTGATCAGTTCATCATCAGTGATGGTGATCAGTTCATCAATGATAATGATCAGTTCATCAATGATGGTGATCATTTATCAGATGGTGATCATTTATCAATGATGGTGATCAGATTCAGTTTATCAGTGATGGTGATCAGTTCATCAATGAATGGTGATCAGTTTTCATCAATGATGGTGATCAGTTCATCATGATGGTGAGCAATGATGGTGATCAGTTCATCATGATGGTGATCAGTTCATCAAATGATCAGTGATCAGTTCATCAGTGATGGTGATCAGTGATCAGTTGATGATCAATGATTGTGATCAGTTTATCAGTGATGGTGATCAGTTCATCAATGATAATGATCAGTTCATCAATGATAATGATCAGTTCATCAATGATGGTGATCAGCAGCATCTGGATGAAACTTTAAATCCTGTGGGAGCAGTAAAGGGTACTTTTGAATGCTCATGTTATCTTTATTGATTTATTATTATTGTCTTGGTGAAATCAGTTGTTTGTTGTCATTCATCTGAGACTGTATTGTCCTGGTTCTGAGGTCCACTATGATCAGATGATTTTTATTCACCATCAGGACTAAAAGAGGAGGTTCTGGCTGTTTTACACGACTGTAGAAGACAGTCTTCTGTTCTTTCTTCAGTTGCCATCGGTTACAGTCCTGCAGCCCAGAAGGACCGAACGCTCAGAGACAGAATGAAGGATCTTTATGTGTGAAAGGTTGCTCATTGAAGTGGACAGAAGTCCACGACAGACAGAATCAGAGAAGGATGGAGGGAGAAAAACATAGTTGTGTCTCTGCAGTGAAAGCTGGTGATTCTTCAGCCTGCTGAGAGCTGCTCATTGTTCAGTGGAGTTTATCAGAGAAGCCATCAGAGATCAAACCCTCAGACCGGATCTATCCAGCTGCTGGAGGAGGCTTTTCCAAGATTATCTCCCTGATTCTACACAGAAGTCCTCGGCACCTGACGGATCAGGACCGTCATCTTCAGAGAGCATTTTGATCATTTTTGTAGAACTAAGGGACCAACTGCTGATGATGATGATGGTTGCTGAAAACCAGATAACCAGGACCTAACCAAGCCAAACCAGAGCCAAACCGGACCCAAACAAGACCCAAACCAGAGCCTAAACAGACCAGACCCCCAAAAGACCCTAACTAGACCCAAACCAGACCCAAACCACCCTAACTAGACCCAAACCGGACCCAAACCAGACCCAAACCAGAGCCTAAACAGACCCAAACCAGACCCCCAAAAGACCCTAACTAGACCCAAACCAGATCCAAACCAGGCCCTAACTAGACCTAACCCGGGCCCAAACCAGACCCAAACTGGACCTAAACCAGACCTAAACCAGAGCCTAACCAGACCTAAACCGGACCCAAAAAAGACCCGAACCAGAGCCTAAACAGACCCAAACCAGACCCCCAAAAGACCCTAACTAGACCCAAACCAGACCCAAACCAGGCCCTAACTAGACCCAAACCGGACCCAAACTGGACCTAAACCAGACCTAAACCAGAGCCTAACCAGACCCGAACCAGACCCCAAAAAGACCCTAACTAGACCCAAACCAGACCCAAACCAGGCCCTAACTAGACCTAAACTGGGCCCAAACCGGACCCAAACTGGACCTAAACCAGACCTAAACCAGAGCCTAACCAGACCCAAACCAGACCCCCAAAAGACCCTAACTAGACCCAAACCAGACCCAAACCAGAGCCTAAACAGACCCAAACCAGATCCCCAAAAGACCCTAACTAGACCCAAAGCAGACCCAAACCAGGCCCTAACCAGACCTAAACCGGGCCCAAACCGGACCCAAACTGGACCTAAACCAGACCTAAACCAGAGCCTAACCAGACCTCAACTGGACCCAAACCAGACCCAAACCAGGCCCTAACCAGACCCCCAAAAGACCCTAACTAGACCTAAACCAGAGCCTAACCAGACCTCAACTGGACCCAAACCAGGCCCAAACCAGACCTAAACCAGAGCCTAACCAGACCTAAACCGGGCCCAAACCGGACCCAAACCGGACCCAAACTAGACCCAAACCAGACCCTAACCAGGCCCTAACCAGAGCCTAACCAGGCCCTAACTAGAAACAGTCAACCAGTGCCACATCCTGAATTTCTGCAGTAGTCTTCGGGTCAGAGTCAACTCGCTACAACCAACTAACTTCTTGTTTGTAGTGGTTTGGTAACTAATGAGTCAACAACTCTGATTTCCCAGCTGTGACTAAAAAACCATTAAATACCACATCAAAGATCAGTTGATGTTTGTAGGTAAACTGGTCCAACAACAGAGACAGATTCGCATCAGGCCTCATCCAGGATTCTGTCTCATCTGTCCACCAGTCAAAGTCGGAAGTTTACACTTAAAACTGTTGTAGGGGCAGGTCCAGCAGGAGATCCAGCAGCAGGTCTAGCAGCAGGACCAGAAACAGTTCTAATAGCAGGTCCAGCAGCAGGTCCAGAAACAGGTCCAGCAGCAGCAGCAGTCCAGCAGCTGGTCCAGCAGCTGTTCTAGTAGCAGGTCCAGCAGCAGCAGGTCCAGCTGTTCTAGTAGCTGATCCAGCAGCAGGTCCAGCAGCTGTTCTAGTAGCAGATCCAGCAGCAGGATCAGATACAGTTCTAGTAGCAGGTCCAGCAGCAGGTCCAGCAGCAGGATCAGAAACAGGTCCAGCAGCAGGTCCAGCAGCTGTTCTAGTAGCAGGTCCAGGAGCTGTTCTAGTAGCAGCAGTCCAGCAGCTGTTCTAGTAGCAGGTCCAGCAGCAGGTCCAGAAACAGGTCCAGCAGCAGCACCAAAAACAGTTGTAGTAGCAGGTCCAGCAGCAGGATTCACCAAGACATCCAGAAACAGGACCAGAAACAGGTCCAGCTGGAGATCCAGCAGCAGGTCCAGCAGCTGTTCTAGTAGCAGGTCCAGCAGCTGTTCTAGTAGCAGGTCCAGCAGCAGGTCCAGCAGCAGGATCAGAAACAGGTCCAGCAGCAGGATCAGATGTAGTTTCTAGTAGCAGGTCCAGCAGCAGGTCCAGCAGCTGTTCTAGTAGCAGGTCCAGCAGCAGGTCCGGCAGCTGTTCCAGCAGCAGGTCCAGCAGCTGTTCTAGTAGCAGGTCCAGCAGCAGGTCCAGCAGCTGTTCTAGTAGCAGGTCCAGCAGCAGGTCCAGCAGCTGTTCTAGTAGCAGTTTCAGCAGCAGGTCCAGCAGCTGTTCTAGTAGCAGGTCCAGCAGCAGGTCCAGCAGTTGTTCCAGCCAGCAGGTCCTGCAGGTTCCTCCTCCAGCAGAGGCTCTCTCCTGGGCTTGTCCAGACTGACTGACCCTGATCAGACCTCCACCAGGACGTGGCTCTGAGAAACTCTGAGGATCTGGAGTCTGATCCAGGGTCAGCTGGTCTGAGGGTCCTGATGGTGCTTGGAGCTTCTGGGCTTCTTCTCTGCTCCAGCAGCACTTGTTTCAGATGTCGTGGACAGATTTGACAGTCCTTCAGGTTCTGTTCAGGTTCTGTTCTGCTCTCCCCAGATTTAAGATCTCAGACCAGGACGATGAGCTGATTTATCATTTTAAATACAGTTGTGTTGTGGTCTCATCCTGGATGAACCAGATCTAAATCATTCATGTGGATCACTGCTGTAGCGACTCTTAAATTTGATCCTTTCACTGTTAAAACAGCAGTTCCAGCTAGATTTTAACAATCTGCTAACATTAATATCACTTTCATTTATGACTTTATTTCTTGTTCCTTGTTTGTTTTCGTGGATGTAGAATTAAGAATTGAAGTCATTTTACTGAATGTTATTAGTTTATTTAATTACTAGAGACCAGGTTTGTATATGAAAGAGAAAAATAAAAGCTGGAAGCTGTTTAGACAGTAGTTGACATCATTTAAGAGTTCCTGGATAATTAAGATATAAAAGACACATTCATGATAAATTTAGGAGTAAACGTGGACTGGATTATATCTGGATCAGGATCAGAACAGAGCAGGTTCCTGTGGAGGTTCTTCTAACCCTCAGCAGGTCCTGAGTTCATTTCCACCAGCAGAATCTAGACCACGTCTGTCACGTTCAGGTGTGTTCAGGTGTGCTCAGGTGTGTGGAAGCTCTGAGATGCTCTCAGCTGTGACTGGTCTTCTCAGATGGTGAATGTGGTGACCCCCCCCCCCCCCCCCCCCCCACACACACACACACACATTCCTGTGGTTTTCCCAGGCCCGCTCTCCCAGGGTGTTTGACCCGACTTGGTGCCCCACTCTGCCCCTCTGGGTGCTTCCTGCCCCCCCGCCACAGCTACACAGGCTCTTATTGTAGCTGAGCCCCGGCCTGCCATAACATCTGACACACACACCCAGCTACGCACACACACAGACACACACAGACACACACAGACACAAACACCCAGCTACACACACACACAGACACACACAGACACAAACACACACACACACACCCAGCTACACACACACACAAACACACACACAAACACACCACACACCCACCACACTACACACACACACAGACACACAGACAAACACACATACACACACACACACCCAGCTACACACAAACACAGCACAGTTAGTTACATGGAAAGACATATTTTCAACATATGTTCAGCACAACTCCAAATAGTCTAACACCGTGTTTGATTTGTTTGCAAAGGAACTGCAGCCTCTAGTGGTCGGTAGAGGAACTGCAGCTTTAGTGGTTGGTAGAGGAAATGCAGCCTCTAGTGGTCGGTAAGGAGCAGCCCCTCTAGTGGTCGGTAGAGGAACTGCAGCTTTAGTGGTCGGTAGAGGATGCAGCCTCTAGGGAAGTGCAGCCTCTAGTGTCGGTGGAGGACCCTCTAGTGGTTGCAGCCTCTAGTGGTCGGTTAGAGGAACTGCAGCCTCTAGTGGTCGTAGGACTGCAGCCTCTAGTGGTCGGTAGAGGAACTGCAGCCTCTAGTGGTCGAGAGGAACTGCAGCCTCTAGTGGTCAGAGGACTGCAGGTAAGAGGAACTCAGCCTCTAGTGGTCAGTAGAGGAACTGCAGCTTTAGTTGTTGGTAGAGGAACCGCAGCCTCTAGCGGTCGGTAGAGGAACTGCAGCCTCTAGTGGTCGGTAGAGGAACAGCAGCTTTAGTGGATGGTAGAGGAACTGCAGCCTCTAGTGGTCGGTAGAGGAACTGCAGCTTTAGTGTCTAGTGGTCGGTAGAGGAACAGCAGCTTAAGTGGAGAGGAACTGCAGCCTCTAGTGGTTGGTAGAGGAACTGCAGCTTTAGTGGGTCGGTAGAGGAACCGCAGCTCTAGTGGTCAGGAGGAACTGCAGCTTTAGTGGTCTAGAGGATGGCAGCCTATAGTGGTCAGTAGAGAGATGCAGCTTTAGTGGTCGGTAGAGGAAGGCTCTAGTGGTCTAGTTTATGGGGGTAGAGGAACTGCAGCCTCTAGTGGTCGGTAGAGGAACTGCAGCCGCAGTGGGTCGTTAGAGGAACTGCAGCCTCTAGTGGTCGTTACAGGGTGGCCTCTAGTGGTTGGTAGAGAACTGCGCCTCTAGGTAACTGGCCTCTAGGTTAGAGGAACCGCAGCCTCTGGTGGTCGTTACAGGAACTGCAGCCTCTAGTCATCAGTCATCAGAGGACTGCAGCCTCTAGTGGTCAGTAGAGGAACTGCTAGTGGTCTAGAGGAAACTAGTATTAGAGGAACTGCAGCCTAGTGTCGGTAGTTAGAGGAACTGCAGCCTCTAGTGGCGGTAGAGGAACTGAGCTTTAGTGGTCGGTAGAGGAACTGCAGCATCTAGTGGTCGGTAGAGGAACAGCAGCTTTAGTGGATGGTAGAGGAACTGCAGCCTCTATGGTGGTAGAGGATTGCACTGTCTAGGGTCGGTAGGGAACTGCAGCTTTAGTGGGTCGGTAAGGAACTGCAGCATCTAGTGGTCAGTAGAAGAAATGGCCTCTAGTGGTCAGTAGAGGAATTGCAGCCTCTAGTGGTCGTAGAGGAACTGCACCTCTAGTGTTCAGTAGAGGAAAGCTCTAGTGGTCAGTAGAGGAACTGCAGCCTCTAGTGGTCGTTACAGGAACTGCAGCCCCTAGTGGTCAGTAGAGGAACTGCAGCCTCTAGCGGTCGGTAGAGGAAGTGCAGCCTCTAGTGGTCAGTAGAGGAACTGCAGCTTTAGTGGTCGGTAGAGGAAGTGCAGCCTCTAGTGCTCGGTAGAGGAATTGCAGCTTTAGTGGTCGGTAGAGGAACTGCAGCCTCTAGTGGTCGTAGAGGAACTGCAGCCTCAGTGGTCGTTACAAGGAACTGCAGCCCTATTGGTCAGTAGAGGAACTGCAGCCTCTAGCGGTCGGTAGAGGAAGTGCAGCCTCTAGTGGTCAGTAGAGGAACTGCAGCTTTAGTGGTCGGTAGAGGAAGTGCAGCCTCTAGTGCCCGGTAGAGGAATTGCAGCTTTAGTGGTCGGTAGAGGAACTGCAGCCCTAGTGGTCTGTAGAGGAACTGCAGCCTCTAGTGGTCGGTGGAGGAACCGCACCTCTAGTGGTCGGTAGAGGAACTGCAGCCTCTAGTGGTCAGTAGAGGAACTGCAGCCTCTAGTGGTCGTTAGAGGAACTGCAGCCTCTAGCGGTCGGTAGAGGAACTGCAGCCTCTAGTGGTCGTTACAGGAACTGCAGCCCCTAGTGGTCAGTAGAGGAACTGCAGCCTCTAGTGGTCGGTAGAGGAAGTGCAGCCTCTAGTGCTCGGTAGAGGAATTGCAGCTTTAGTGGTCTGTAGAGGAACTGCAGCCTCTAGTGGTCGGTAGAGGAACTGCAGCCTCTAGTGGTCGGTAGAGGAACTGCAGCCTCTAGTGGTCGGTAGAGGAACAGCAGCCTCTAGTGGTCAGTAGAGGAACTGCAGCCTCATCATCATCTTCATCTTCATCATTATCATTATCGTTATCATCATCATCATCATCACCCTGATCTCATCCATCCAGCATTGTGACGACAATGATTAATAAAGTATTGATTGATTGACTGATTGATTGATTGATTGACTGATCATCAGGACGTTGTTCCAGAAGTCTGCTGGTGGTTCAGAACATCCTCAGTGAGGCCTGGAAGCCCGTGACCCAGAAAGGGGGTACTTAGGATTGCCCACATTTTATTTCCTCCTTTTGCTTCATGTTTGTTCAAATGAATAATAATAGTGAAAATTAGATTGATGTTGTTTTGTCAGATGTATTTGCTTCATACCAACACTTATGACATGTTTCTACATCAGAGTTTCTCACATGTATCAGACATGTGCTTCTTCCAACCAGCTGAAACACTTTGAGACGTCAGTTTGAATCAGAGGAAGAACGAGAACCAGGTTCCTCAGAGGTGTTTCCTCAGACGTGGTTCCTCAGAGGTGATTCCTCAGAGGTGTTTCCTCAGAGGTGGTTCCTCAGACGTGGTTCCTCAGACGTGGTTCCTCAGAGGTGGTTCCTCAGACGTGGTTCCTCAGAGGTGGTTCCTCAGACGTGGTTCCTCAGGGGTTGTTCCTCAGACGTGGTTCCTCAGAGGTGGTTCCTCAGAGGTGGTTCCTCAGACGTGGTTCCTCAGAGGTTCCTCAGGGTGGTTTCCTCAGAGGTGTGGTTCCTCAGACGTGGTTAGGTGGTTCCTCAGAGGTGTTTCCTCAGAGGTGGTTCCTCAGAGGTGGTTCCTCAGACGTGGTTCCTCAGACGTGGTTCCTCAGACGTGGTTCCTCAGAGGTCTTTCTTCAGAATTGGTTCCTCAGGGGTGGTTCCTCAGAGGTGGTTCCTCAGAGGTGGTTCCTCAGACGTGGTTCCTCAGAGGTGTTTTCTCAGACGTGGTTCTTCAGACGTGGTTCCTCAGACGTGGTTCCTCAGAGGTGGTTCCTCAGACGTGGTTCCTCGGACGTGGTTCCTCAGACGTGGTTCCTCAGAGGTGTTTCTTCAGAATTGGTTCCTCAGACATGGTTCCTCAGAGGTGGTTCCTCAGAGGTGGTTCCTCAGATGTGGTTCCTCAGAGGTGTTTTCTCAGACGTGGTTCTTCAGACATGGTTCCTCAGAGGTGGTTCCTCAGAGGTGTTAATGCTGCTGATGTTTCACAGGACAGACAGAAGTACTGATTAAAATAATATCTGTATTTATGGGCAGTGGACGACGAAGCAACACTTCTTTATTCGAGCTTCATCAAAAACGTGAGGTTTTTTTCTTTGGAAACAGCGACATCTGCTGAATAAAGTCTACATCCGGGTTACGGGGTCAGCTGACCAAAACACGGAAGCAAAAGTGACTGAAGCGACCAGCGAGCTGAGAGCGGAGAAGTTAATTAGACCCGATTAAAACTAATTAAACCCAGTTAACGCCGTTTAACCCTGCCGGTAACCTGCAGGTAACCCGCCGGTAACCCGCCGGTAACCTGGCTGAACTGAGAAGTTCCTCTTGTGTGGATAAATGAGCAGTTTCAGTCGTGTTTTGTTAGTTGTGACGGGTCGGTAAGTAGACAGATGTTTCAGTTAACAGCGTTTATTTAAGTCCATGTCATTGTTTCTAAACCAGTCAGTTACTGGGATTCTCTCCTCTGGTCTACACTAACCAGTCTGTTACTGGGATTATAACCTCTGGTCAATATTAACCAGTCAGTTACTGGGATTCTCTCCTCTGGTCTACACTAACCAGTCTGTTACTGGGATTATAACCTCTGGTCAATATTAACCAGTCAGTTACTGGGATCATAACCTCTGGTCAATATTAACCAGTCTGTTACTGGGATTATAACCTCCAGTCTACACTAACCAGTCAGTTACTGGGATTCTCTCCTCTGGTCTACACTAAGACCTTGAGTTTATTACTGGAAGACCTGGAGTTTATTACTGGGAGACCTGGAGTTTATTACTGGGAGACCTGGAGTTTATTACTGGGAGACTCTGAGACCGGGTGGTTGGATTCAGTGGTTTACCTGGTTCTGGTACCATGGTTTTGGTACCATGGTTCTGGTACCATGGTTGTGGACATGTCCTCCTCTGTTTAATGTTGGTTTTTCACATTTGACATGGATGCTTCTTTCACTCCTCTGTAAAACCGTCTTTTCTCTGTGTCCTCACTGTGGACTTGAGCGTCCCAGTTTCTGGAGATGCAGCTGGACCTGAATGTGGACCTGATGAGCTGCTCTGCTGGGTTCTGTTCAGCTTCTCTGATGTAAAGGTCCATGACTGCGTCTCCTGCTCGGGTCCTCAGGATGCAGTGGTTTCTGTCTGATGGTGTTTGGCCTTAATTCTTCTCATGAGAGCCGTTTAAGAGAATGAGTGAAAAACTTGATGTTGTGAAGAAGAAACGACCAAACTGTCTCCAGAACTGTGAGAAGCTGAAGCTGTTCAGGAAAACTGCAGTTACTGCAGCTAAACCTGGATCTACAGTCCAGTCCTGTAGATCTACAGTCCTGTAGATCTACAGTCCTGTAGATCTACAGGTCCGTAGATCCAGTCCTGTAGATCTACAGTCCTGTAGATCTACAGTCTGTAGATCTACAGTCCTGTAGATCTACAGGACTGTCTACTGGACCTGTAGATCTACAGGACTGTAGATCTACAGTCCTGTAGATCTACAGGTCCGTAGATCCAGCTAAACCTGGATAAGTCCTGGATCTACAGTCTACAGGTCCGTAGATCCAGTCCTGTAGATCTACAGTCCTGTAGATCTACAGGACTGTAGATCTACAGGTCCGTTGATCCAGGACTGACTTCATTTTTGTGAGATGATGTCACGGTAAAAGCCCGTGTTGTAGTCTCTTAATACTCAGACCAGCTGTGATTGGACGGTTCTTACGTTCTTATTTCTGTCATGACTCCATCACCTCATTGCTGTGTCCAGGAAACAGTCTGAAACAGTATTGTGTTATTTTATTTAAAATAAAATGCTCTTTAGGAGCTGTTCAGGTGTCTTCACCAGGTCGTCTCACCTGTGCTCACTGTCGTTCTCTGTATCTGCAGCTCCAGCTGATCATGGCGAAGGTGTTTAGAAGTCCGGCCCGTCACGGCTACGCTGTGGAGATGTCGCCGTTCATCCCCAACAGAGTGGCCTGCGCTGCCTCCCAGTACTACGGAATAACTGGTCAGTACTGGTCAACACACTTCTTCTCACTAACGTTGGTTCAGGGAGGTGTTGACCACTGGGTTAGGGTTCAGGTTAGGGCAGCACCAGTAGAGCTGATTAATGCAGGACGGGTCCATCCAGGTCTGATTCAGCTGCTCAACAGACTCCAGATGTTCTGGACTGCAGAACAGCTGTGGATGTGTTCCAACACGTGTTCCTCTTGACATGATGAAGCTCAGCTGATTCGAAACTGAAATATCATTTGATCTGAGACCAACCGAAGCTGCTTCCAGCCCTCAACTCAAACATGACTCACCGTCATCATATCCAAACACCTGCACAGGTAGACAGGTGCTGCTCAAACTCCGCCCCTGTGCCATTCCACTGGGCAAGTGTCAATTCAGCAGAGCAATCTGAGAGCAGCCACTTCAGAGGGGCGACGGGGGTGCAGCCGCTTCAGCGGGGCGACAGGGGAGCAGCCGTTTCAGCGGAGCGACGGGGAGCAGCTGCTTCAACGGGGCGACGGGGGTGCAGCCGCTTCAGCGGGGCGACGGGGGTGCAGCCACTTCAGCGGGGTGACGGGGGTGCAGCCACTTCAGCGGGGCGACGGGGGAGCAGCCGCTTCAGCGGGGCAACGGGGGAGCAGCCGCTTCAGCGGGGCGACGGGGGTGCAGCCGCTTCAACGGGGCGACGGGGAGCAGCCGTTTCAACGGGGCGACGGGGGTGCAGCCGCTTCAACGGGGCGACGGGGGTGCAGCCGCTTCAGCGGGGCGACGGGGGTGCAGCCGCTTCAACGGGGCGACGGGGGAGCAGCCGTTTCAGCGGGGCGACGGGGGAGCAGCCGTTTCAGCGGGGCGACGGGAGTGCAGCCGTTTCAGCGGGGCGACGGGGAGCCGCTTCAGCGGGGCGACGGGGGAGCAGCCGTTTCAGCGGGGCGACGGGAGTGCAGCTGCTTCAGCGGGGCTACGGGGGAGCAGCCGTTTTAGCGGGGCGACGGGGGTGCAGCCGCTTCAGCGGGGCGACGGGGAGCAGCCGCTTCAGTGGGGCGACGGGGGTGCAGCCGTTTCAGCGGGGCGACGGGGGAGCAGCCTCTTCAGCATCAACAAAGAGATGAGGTGTTTCAACAGAAATGAGCAGGACCCTAAAAGTTGTCACCAAACCACTAAAAGTGTAGTTTTTATGAAACAATATTGTTATTTGATGTCCAAAAGTTAACATTCTTTTAATTGTGAAATTTTATGTAAAAAAAAAAATAGGCTTTTTTTTTTTACAATGAAATTCACAACTTTATATCAACAAAGTCGTAATTTTCCATCAGAATGTTGAGATTTTGTGATTTTCCAACAAAACGCTCTGATTTAAGATCAGTAACCTTCATGTTTGTGAAGTTTTTCACCATAAAGTCGTTGTTTGATGACAAAGTTTCCTATAATATATGAAATATTTTGTGAAAGTTCTGTGAATTAAACGCAGAGAACCTCGATTTTACAGCAACACGACATCGTTCGCAGTTGACCAGTAAAAAGACGGGTTTTTAGATGAACATGTACCAAAATGACTGTAATTCATTAGAGGCTTTATAATTAATTAATAGTGATTGATCACTTTAAAGGGGATATTTGAGCCAGCTCAGGTGAATTTTGGTAAATAAAACTACCAGGATGTTTCTTTTCCATCTTTATTCACTCGTTCATTCACACATCAGCTCAACTGAAACTGTTATATCCAACTTTTAAAGAATTATTGTCTTATTATTGCTTTGGATCTGTGTTTGTCTGCAGGTTCTGGTTCTCTGCTGGTTCTGGATGAGATGGACAGCGGCGTCGCTTTATTCAGAAGGTGAACGTTGTTCTTCTGTCTTTAGTTCAGTAAATATGATGTTTGGCAGTAATGTTTAAAGGTTCAAAGGTTCGTCCTCTTTTAATCTTCCGCTTTGGATCTTTATGTGAACCATCATAAAAATCATCTGATCACAGCAGGTCACTGAAGGAAGCAAAAATAACAGACAGAAGACAACATATGACCTTTTACGCCTGGACATTATTTATTTAATAAACTTCATTTAAAAATAAGAGAGAAAAATATTTAATAATATATGTGGGCAAGTACCTCCATGATTCAGCAGCTGTAGATCCATCAGCAGCTGTAGGTCCATCAGCAGCTGAAGGTTCTCCATCAGCAGCTGTAGGTCCTCCATCAGCAGCTGTAGGTCCTCCATCAGCAGCTGTAGGTCCATCAGCAGCTGTAGGTCCATCAGCAGCTGTAGGTCCTCCATCAGCAGCTGTAGGTCCTCCATCAGCAGCTGTAGGTCCATCAGCAGCTGTAGGTCCTCCATCAGCAGCTGTAGGTCCATCAGCAGCTGTAGGTCCATCAGCAGCTGTAGGTCCATCAGCAGCTGTAGGTCCATCAGCAGCTGTAGTCCATCAGCAGCTCAGCAGCTGTAGGTCCATCAGCAGCTGTAGGTCCATCATCATCTTAGCCATCAGCAGTGTAGCAGTCCCATCAGCTGTAGGTCCATCAGCAGCTGTTGGTCCATCAGCAGCTGTAGTCCATCAGCAGCTGTAGGTCCATCAGCAGCTGTAGGTCCATCAGCAGCTGTAGGTCCATCAGCAGCTGTAGGTCCTCCATCAGCAGCTGTAGGTCCATCAGCAGCTGTAGGTCCTCCATCAGCAGCTGTAGGTCCATCAGCAGCTGTTGGTCCATCAGCAGCTGTAGATCCATCAGCAGCTGTAGATCCTCCATCGGCAGCTGTAGATCCATCAGCAGCTGTAGGTCCTCCATCAGCAGCTGTAGGTCCATCAGCAGCTGTTGGTCCATCAGCAGCTGTAGGTCCTCCATCAGCAGCTGTAGGTCCATCAGCAGCTGTAGGTCCTCCATCAGCAGCTGTAGGTCCATCAGCAGCTGTAGGTCCATCAGCAGCTGTAGGTCCATCAGCAGCCGTAGGTCCATCAGCAGCTGTAGGTCCATCAGCAGCTGTAGGTCCATCAGCAGCTGTAGGTCCATCAGCAGCTGTAGGTCCATCAGCAGCTGTAGGTCCATCAGCAGCTCATCAGCAGCTGTAGTCCATCAGCAGCTGTAGTCCATCAGCAGCTGTAGGTCCATCAGCAGCTGTAGGTCCATCCATCAGCAGCTGTAGGTCCATCACAGCTGTAGGTCCATCAGCTTCAGCAGCTGTAGATCCATCAGCAGCTGTAGTTCCATCAGCAGCTGTAGGTCCTCCATCAGCAGCTGTAGGTCCATCAGCAGCCATCTGTAGGTCCATCATCAGCTGTAGGTCCATCAGCAGCTGTAGGTCCATCAGCAGCTGTTGGTCCATCAGCAGCTGTAGATCCATCAGCAGCTGTAGGTCCTCCATCAGCAGCTGTAGGTCCATCAGCAGCTGTTGGTCCATCAGCAGCTGTAGGTCCATCAGCAGCTGTAGGTCCATCAGCAGCTGTAGGTCCTCCATCAGCAGCTGTAGGTCCATCAGCAGCTGTAGGTCCATCAGCAGCTGTAGGTCCATCAGCAGCTGTTGGTCCATCAGCAGCTGTAGGTCCACCAGCAGCTGTAGGTCCATCCAGCAGCTCAGCAGCTGTAGATCCTCCATCAGCAGCTGTAGGTCCATCAGCAGCTGTGTAGGTCCAGCTCAGCAGCTGGCAGCTGCTGCTGATGGACCAACAGCTGCTGATGGACCTACAGCTGCTGCTATGGACCTACAGCTGCTGATGGATCTACAGCTGCTGATGAGGATCTACAGCTGCTGATGGATCTACAGCTGCTGATGCTGCAACAGCTGCTGATGGACCCTACAGCTGCTGATGGAGGACCTTCAGCTGTAGATCCTCCATCAGCAGCTGTAGGTCCATCAGCAGCTGTGGTCCATCAGCAGCAGCTGTAGGTCATCAGCAGGGTCCTCAGCAGCTGTAGTCCATCAGCAGCTGTAGGTCCATCAGCAGCTGTAGGTTCCATCAGCAGCTGTAGGTCCTCCAGCTGTCAGCAGCTGTAGGTCCTCCATCAGCAGCTGTAGGTCCTCCATCAGCAGCTGTAGGTCCATCAGCAGCTGTAGGTCCATCAGCAGCTGTGGCCATGCAGCTGTAGGTCCATCAGCAGCTGTAGGTCCATCAGCAGCTGTAGGTCCATCACAGCTGTGATCCTCCATCAGCAGCTGTAGGTCCATCAGCAGCTGTAGGTCTCCATCAGCAGCTGTAGGTCCATCAGCAGCTGTTGGTCCATCAGCAGCTGTAGGTCCATCAGCAGCTTGTAGGTCCATCAGCAGCTGTAGGTCCATCAGCGCTGTAGGTCCATCAGCAGCTCAGCAGCTGTAGGTCCATCAGCAGCTGTAGGTCCATCTCCCTCAGCAGCTGTAGTCCATCAGCTGTAGGTCCATCAGCTTCCATCAGCAGTGGGGCAGTGTAGGTCCTCCATCAGCAGCTGTAGGTCCATCAGCAGCTGTAGCCTCCATCAGCATCTGTAGGTCCATCAGCAGCTGTAGTCCATCAGCAGCTGTAGGTCCTCCTCAGCAGCTGTAGGTCCCATCAGCACTGTAGGTCCATCAGCAGCTGTTGGTCCATCAGCAGCTGTTGGTCCAGCAGCGTAGGTCCATCAGCAGCTGTAGGTCCATCAGCATCTGTGGTCCTCCATCAGCAGCTGTAGGTCCATCAGCAGCTGTAGTTCCATCAGCAGCTGTAGGTCCATCAGCAGCTGTAGGTCCATCATCAGCAGCTGTATCATCAGCATCCATCCAGCAGCCTCAGCAGCTGTAGGTCCATCAGCAGCTGTAGGTCCCATCAGCAGCTGTAGGTCCATCAGCTTCCATCAGCAGCTGTAGGTCCTCCATCAGCAGGTCTGTTAGGTCCATCAGCAGCAGCAGCTGTAGGTCCATGAGCAGCTGTAGATCCTCCATCAGCAGCTGTAGGTCTACATCAGCAGCTGTAGGTCCATCAGCAGCTGTAGGTCATCAGCTGTGGTCCATCAGCAGCTGTTGGTCCACAGCAGCTGTAGATCCTCCATCGGCAGCTGTAGATCCATCAGCAGCTGTAGGTCCATCAGCAGCTGTTGTCCATCAGCCCTGTAGGTCCATCAGCAGCTGTAGGTCCCCATCAGCAGCTGTAGGTCCTCCATCAGCAGCTGTAGGTCCATCAGCATCAGCAGCTGTAGGTCCTCAGCAGCCGTAGGTCCATCAGCAGCTGTAGGTCCTCATCAGCTGTAGGTCCATCAGCAGCTGTAGATCCATCCAGGCAGCTGTTATCCATCAGCAGCTGTAGGTCCTCCATCAGCAGCTGTAGGTCCATCAGCAGCTGTAGGGCCATCAGCAGCTGTAGGTCCATCAGCAGCTGTAGGTCCATCAGCAGCTGTAGCCTCATCAGCAGCTGTCCTCCATCGGTCCATCAGCAGCTGTAGGTCCATCAGCAGCTGTAGGTCCATCAGCAGCTCCGTAGGTCCATCCAGCCAGCTGTAGGTCCATCAGCAGCTGTAGATCCTCCATCAGCAGCTGTAGGTCCTACATCAGCAGCTGTAGGTCCATCAGCAGCTGTAGGTCCATCAGCAGCTGTAGATCCATCAGCAGCTGTAGGTCCATCAGCAGCTGTAGGTCCATCAGCAGCTGTAGATCCATCAGCAGCTGTAGGTCCATCAGCAGCTGTAGATCCATGTAGGTCCATCAGCAGCTGTAGGTCCATCAGCAGCTGTAAGATCCATCAGCAGCTCTAGCCATCAGCAGCTGTAGGTCCATCAGCAGCTGTAGGTCCTCACATCAGCAGCGTAGGTCCATCAGCAGCTGTAGTCCATCAGCAGCTGTAGCCATCAGCAGCTGTAGGTCCATCAGCACTTGTAGATCCATCAGCAGCTGTAGATCCTCCATCAGCAGCTGTAGGTCCATCAGCAGCTGTAGGTCCATCAGCAGCTGTAGGTCCATCAGCAGCTGTAGGTCCATCAGCAGCTGTAGGTCCATCAGCAGCTCAGCAGCTGTAGGTCCATCAGCAGCTGTAGATCCTCCATCAGCAGCTGTAGGTCCATCCATCAGCTGTCCAGCAGTGTAGTCCCCATCAGCAGCTGTAGGTCCATCAGCAGCTGTCCTCAGCATCAGCAGCTGTAGGTCCATCAGCAGCTGTAGGTCCATCCATCAGCAGCTGTAGGTCCTCATCAGCAGCTGTAGATCCTCCATCAGCAGCTGTAGGTCCATCAGCAGCCATCAGCAGCTGTAGGTCCATCAGCAGCTGTAGATCTATCAGCAGCTCTAGGTCCATCAGCAGCTGTTATGTTTAAACAGTTAAAAACATGTGTGTGTATAAACTTTACTTCATCCTTAATGGTTTCAGATGTTTCCAGATGTTTCTTCAGTGTGAAACCACAGATCTTCAGCTGGATCATCTTTAATGTCCTGGTGTGTTTCAGCTGGGACTGGGGCGACGGCCTCTTCGACGTGGCCTGGAGCGAGTCCAACGAGCACCTCCTGGTGGCGGGAGGTGGCGACGGCAGCCTGCAGCTGTGGGACACGGCCAATCAGCTCGCTCCGCTGAGGGTGGTCAGAGAACACACACAGGAGGTAACGCACACACACACACATCATCCTGTCTGGCTGGAGACGGCCGCTGACGTGAACCTGTGTGCAGGTGTACGCGCTGGACTGGAGTCAGACCAGAGGAGAGGACCTGATCGTCTCCGGGTCCTGGGACCAGACCGCTAAAGTGGTGAGCATCTATCCGTTACTGCCCAGCCAGCGGTGAAGGACTGTCAGTTCAGTCCTGGTGTCCTGGTCCCTGATGTCCCTGGGGTCCTGGGGTCCTGGTGCCCGGTCCCTGGTGGGGGTGCCCTGGTGTCCCTGGTGTCCCTGGGTCCTGGTGTCCTGGTGTCCTGGGTCCTGGTGTCCTGGTGTCCTGGTGTCCTGGTGTCCCCTGGTGTCCTGGTGTCCTGGTGTCCTGGTGGTCCTGGTGTCCTGGTGCCCTGGTGCCCTGGTGCCATGGTGCCCTGGTGTCCTGGTGTCCTGGTGTCCTGGTGTCCTGGTGTCCTGGTGTCCTGGTGTCCTAGGGTCCTGGTGTCCTGGTGTCCTGGGGTCCTGGTGTCCTGGTGCCCTGGTGCCATGGTGCCATGGTGCCCTGGCGTCCTGGTGTCCTGGTGTCCTGGTGTCCTGGTGTCCTGGTGCCCTGGTGCCCTGGTGTCCTGGTGTCCTGGTGCCCTGGTGCCCTGGTGTCCTGGTGCCCTGGTGCCCTGGTGGCCATGGTGCCATGGTGCCCTGGTGTCCTGGTGTCCTGGTGTCCTGGTGTCCTGGGGTCCTGGTGTCCTGGTGCCCTGGTGTCCTGGTGTCCTGGTGTCCCTGGTGTCCTGGTGCCCTGGTGTCCTGGTGTCCCTGGTGCCCTGGTGTCCTGTGGTCCTGGTGCCCTGGTGTCCTGGTGCCCTGGTGCCCTGGTGTCCTGGTGTCCTGGTGTCCTGGTGCCCTGGTGTCCTGGGGTCCTGGGGTCCTGGGGTCCTGGGGTCCTGGTGCCCTGGTGTCCTGGTGTCCTGGTGTCCTGGTGTCCTGGGGTCCTGGGGTCCTGGTGTCCTGGTGTCCTGGTGTCCTGGTGCCCTGGTGTCCTGTGGTCCTGGTGCCCTGGTGTCCTGGTGTCCTGGTGTCCTGGTGCCCTGGTGTCCTGTGGTCCTGGTGCCCTGGTGTCCTGGTGCCCTGGTGTCCTGGTGTCCTGGTGTCCTGGTGCCCTGGTGTCCTGATGTCCTGGGTCCTGGGGTCCTGGGGTCCTGGGGTCCTGGTGCCCTGGTGTCCTGGTGTCCTGGTGTCCTGGGGTCCTGGGGTCCTGGGGTCCTGGTGTCCTGGTGTCCTGGGGTCCTGGGGTCCTGGGGTCCTGGTGTCCTGGTGTCCTGGTGCCCTGGTGTCCTGGTGTCCTGGTGTCCTGGGGTCCTGGGGTCCTGGGGTCCTGGGGTCCTGGTGCCCTGGTGTCCTGGTGTCCTGGTGTCCTGGGGTCCTGGTGTCCTGGTGTCCTGGGGTCCTGGGGTCCTGGGGTCCTGGGGTCCTGGGGTCCTGGTGTCCTGGTGTCCTTGTGTCCTGGGGTCCTGGTGTCCTGGTGTCCTGGTGTCCTGGTGTCTTCCTGGCAGTGATGTTGTCTGTCATCTGGGAGGTCCCAGGTGTGAATCCAGGATGGCTGATGCCACCACAGTGACCAGACAGGTCCAAAGGTCAAAGGTGACTCCAGGACCAGAACCAGGTGTTAGCCAGAGGGCTAACCCCCAGCCAGAGTTATGATATGACCAGACAGGTCCAAAGGTCAAAGGTGACTCCAGGACCAGAACCAGGTGTTAGCCAGAGGGCTAACCCCCAGCCAGAGTTATGATATGACCAGACAGGTCCAAAGATGACAACCTCAGTGTGATCTTCACTGGTTCTGTATGTTTGTGTCCTGCAGTGGGATCCAGCTCTCAGCAGATCACTGAGCACGCTCAGAGGTCACCAGGGGGTCATCTACAGCACCATCTGGTCTCCTCACATCCCAGGATGCTTTGCTTCTGCCTCAGGTGAGCTGGAACCAGGTTCCTCCATCAGCATCCAGCTGTGATCTGTGGAGCTTCTGCGGTCTGGCCACCAGGTGGCGGTGTTGTCCTGGTGTTGTCCTGGTGTTGTCCTGGTGTTGTGAAACACCGTTTCCTTCAGGCCGTTCGGTTTCTGTGACCACGTTAAAGATTCACAACTTATTTATTTTATTAGGAAAAATAAAAAAAAAGATTCACAACTAGGAAACATTTGGATGTGATAGTTCTGCGGCGAAGAAGAAACTATGAGTGTTTAGAGTTTAGAGTCAGCCTCCTAAACCTGAACCTTAAAACCTGATCTTTAGTCTGGTTCAGTCTGGTTCTGACTGCTGTCCTGGACCGGACCATCTGACCTGCTCAGTGAGGCCTGGAGGTTCTGGAGCTCTTTCTCCGAGCATTAGGGTTCGGGGTTTGATTATGGCCTGATCTTGGTCTGGATCTGCTGGGACGTCCACTCCTGAGAAGATAAATGTCTTTCATGGTGTCCAGCTGCTCCTCTAAAACCTCTGCTGGTGTCTTTCTTTCTTGGCCTTATGTTAACACATTCCTGATTGCTTCAGACCAACAAACATCTGCTTTCTTCAAGGTGTGAACACCTGCAGATGATCATCAGGGTGAAACTGATCCTCGTAAAACCTTTGTGTTGAATAAAACTGGGTTTTATCGATTTATATTTAAATAAATAGTGACACAATAAAAACGCTGATTTCCAGCCTCAGACCACCACCTGGACACCTGCTGGTCTCAGACCACCACCTGGACACCTGCTGGCCTCAGACCACCACCTGGACAGCTGCTGGTCTCAGACCACCACCTGGATACCTGCTGGTCTCAGACCACCACCTGGACGCCTGCTGGTCTCAGACCACCACCTGGACACCCGCTGGCCTCAGACCACCACCTGGATACCCGCTGGTCTCAGACCACCACCTGGACGCTCGCTGGTCTCACACCACCACCTGGACAGCCGCTGGTCTCAGACCACCACCTGGACGCTCGCTGGTCTCACACCACCACCTGGACACCTGCTGGTCTCAGACCACCACCTGGACAGCCGCTGGCCTCAGACCACCACCTGGACACCTGCTGGCCTCAGACCACCACCTGGACACCTGCTGGCCTCAGACCACCACCTGGACACCTGCTGGTCTCAGACCACCACCTGGACACCTGCTGGCCTCAGACCACCACCTGGACACCTGCTGGTCTCAGACCACCACCTGGACACCTGCTGGTCTGAGACCACCACCTGGACAGCTGCTGGTCTCAGACCACCACCTGGACACCTGCTGGTCTCAGACCACCACCTGGCACCCCTGGTCTCAGACCACCACCTGGACCAGACCACCACCTGGACACCTGCTGGTCTCAGACCACCACCTGGACGCCTGCGCTGGTCTCAGACCACCACCTGGACACCCTGGCCTCAGACCACCACCTGGACACCTGCTGGTCTCAGACCACCACCTGGACACCTGCTGGTCTCAGACCACCACCTGGACGCCTGCTGGTCTCAGACCACCACCTGGACACCCGCTGGCCTCAGACCACCACCTGGACACCTGCTGGTCTCAGACCACCACCTGGACACCCTGCTGGTCTCAGACCACCACCTGGACACCTGCTGGTCTCAGACCACCACCTGGACACTGCTGGTCTCAGACCACCACCTGGACACACACCTGCTGGTCTCAGACCACCACCTGGACACCTGCTGGCCTCACCACCACCTGACACCTGGACCACCTGCTGGCCTGCTGGTCTCACCACCTGGACCCGCTGGTCTCAGACCACCACCTGGACACCTGCTGGTCTCAGACCACCACCTGGACAGCTGCTGGACAGACCACCACCTGGACACCTGCTGGTCTCAGACCACCACCTGGACACCTGCTGGTCTGAGACCACCCCTGGACAGCCTGGATCAGACCACCACCTGGACACCTGATGGTCTCAGACCACCACCTGGACACCCGCTGGTCTGAGACCACCACCTGGACACTGCTGGCCTCAGACCACCACCTGGACACCTGCTGGTCTCAGACCACCACCTGGAACACCGCTGGTCTCAGACCACCACCTGGACAGCTGCTGGTCTCAGACCCACCTGCTGGGCCTCAGACCACCACCTGGACCTGCTGGTCTCAGACCACCACCTGGACACCCGCTGGCCTCAGACCACCACCTGGACACCTGCTGGTCTCAGACCACCACCTGGATACCCGCTGGTCTCAGACCACCACCTGGACACCTGCTGGTCTCAGACCACCACCTGGACACCCTGCTGGTCTCAGACCACCACCTGGACACCCGCTGGTCTCAGACCACCACCACCTGGACCACCCTACCCCTGTCTTAGACCACCACCTGGATACCCGCTGTCTCAGACCACCACCTGGACAGCCGCTGGTCTCAGACCACCACCTGGACACCTGCTGGTCTCAGACCACCACCTGGATACCTGGTCTCAGACCACCACCCTGCTGGTCTCAGACCACCACCTGGACACCTGCTGGTCTCAGACCACCACCTGGACCTGCTGGTCTCAGACCCTGGACTGGCCTCAGACCACCACCTGGACACCTGCTGGTCTCAGACCACCACCTGGACACCCTGCTGGTCTCAGACCACCACCTGGACACCCGCTGGCCTCAGACCACCACCTGGACACCCGCTGGTCTTAGACCACCACCTGGATACCCGCTGGTCTCAGACCACCACCTGGACAGCCGCTGGTCTCAGACCACCACCTGGACACCTGCTGGTCTCAGACCACCACCTGGATACCCGCTGGTCTCAGACCACCACCTGGACACCTGCTGGTCTCAGACCACCACCTGGACACCTGCTGGTCTCAGACCACCACCTGGACGCTGCTGGTCTCAGACCACCACCTGGACACCTGCTGGCCTCAGACCACCACCTGGACACCTGCTGGCCTCAGACCACCACCTGGACACCTGCTGGTCTCAGACCACCACCTGGACACCTGCTGGTCTGAGACCACCACCTGGACAGCTGCTGGATTCAGACCACCACCTGGACACCTGCTGGTCTCAGACCACCACCTGGACACCCGCTGGTCTGAGACCACCACCTGGACAGCTGCTGGATTCAGACCACCACCTGGACACCTGCTGGTCTCAGACCACCACCTGGACACCCGCTGGTCTGAGACCACCACCTGGACACCTGCTGGCCTCAGACCACCACCTGGACACCTGCTGGTCTCAGACCACCACCTGGACACCCGCTGGTCTCAGACCACCACCTGGACACCCGCTGGTCTGAGACCACCACCTGGACAGCTGCTGGTCTCAGACCACCACCTGGACACCTGCTGGTCTCAGACCACCACCTGGACACCCTGCTGGCCTCAGACCACCACCTGGACACCTGCTGGTCTCAGACCACCACCTGGATACCCGCTGGTCTCAGACCACCACCTGGACACCTGCTGGTCTCAGACCACCACCTGGACACCTGCTGGTCTCAGACCACCACCTGGACGCCTGCTGGTCTCAGACCACCACCTGGACACCCGCTGGCCTCAGACCACCACCTGGACACCCGCTGGTCTTAGACCACCACCTGGATACCCGCTGGTCTCAGACCACCACCTGGACAGCCGCTGGTCTCAGACCACCCCCTGGACACCTGCTGGCCTCAGACCACCACCTGGACACCTGCTGGTCTCAGACCACCACCTGGACACCTGCTGGTCTGAGACCACCACGTGGACAGCTGCTGGATTCAGACCACCACCTGGACACCTGCTGGTCTCAGACCACCACCTGGACACCCGCTGGTCTGAGACCACCACCTGGACAGCTGCTGGATTCAGACCACCACACTGGACACCACCTGGACACCTGGGTCTGGACAGACCACCACCTGGACACCCGCTGGTCTGAGACCACCACCTGGACAGCTGCTGGTCTCAGACCACCACCTGGACACCTGCTGGTCTCAGACCACCACCTGGACACCTGCTGGTCTCAGACCACCACCTGGACACCTGCTGGCCTCAGACCACCACCTGGACAGCCGCTGGTCTCAGATCACCACCTGGACACCTGCTGCAGCCGTTGGTTTGCACAGCCAAGGAGTTTCTGCAGGTAACTGTCAGAAGCTCGTCGTCTTCAGCGGGTCTGGACCTGACTGCCGTTCATCATCCTAACCTCACATTTGATGGTGTCCTGCTCTTTGGAGGTGTTCTCCTCACAGATGGATCCTGGTGTTCACGGTACAGATGGTAGACGGTGGGTGTGGCGTCATGTGGGTGAGCGGTTTGCTGATGTCGCTGTTGTGGATGGAGTGGACCATGGTGGAGGTGGAGTGATGGTCCAGGTGAGGGTTGGGGATGAGATCCTGAGGTCCATCGTTGTTCTGTCCATCCATGTTGCAGCGTGATGATGATGATGATGATGATGATGATGATGATGATGATGATGCAGGGATCACTCCAGACTTCCTCGTGTTTGTTCACAAGTGTTCGTATTTGTTCCTGACTGTATAATCAAACCAATGATGTCATGGAGGGCCAGCTGTGACCTCGGTCTTCTGGACTCCTATGATGATGTCATGGAGGGCCAGCTGTGACCTCGGTCTTCTGGACTCCCATGATGATATCATGGAGGTCCAGCTGTGACCTTGGTCTTCTGGACTCCCATGATGATGTCATGGAGGTCTAGCTTTGACCTCGGTCTTCTAGACTC
Source organism: Hirundichthys speculiger (assembly GCA_018398805.1). Lineage (NCBI taxonomy): Eukaryota > Metazoa > Chordata > Actinopteri > Beloniformes > Exocoetidae > Hirundichthys > Hirundichthys speculiger. The sequence goes on from JAGFBZ010001096.1 coordinate 25,540, forward strand.
CCATGATGATGTCATGGAGGTCCAGCTTTGACCTCGGTCTTCTGGACTCCCATGATGATGTCATGGAGGTCCAGCTGTGACCTTGGTCTTCTGGACTCCCATGATGATGTGATGGAGGTCCAGCTGTGACCTTGGTCTTCTGGACTCCCATGATGATGTCATGGAGGTCCAGCTGTGACCTCGGTCTTCTGGACTCCCATGATGATGTCATGGAGGTCCAGCTGTGACCTCGTTCTTCTGGACTCGGTGCTTCGGTCTGAAACTGTCCTAGGTGAGTCTCTGCTGCTAATGTCCTCCTGTCACTATCAGGACATCGTCCTCGTACTCAGGACGACTGACTGGAGGAGTTTGTGGCCTGAAGCAGAGTTTGGATCATCTCATGGTGCTGGTTAACTTCATCAGCGGGGTGGAGCTGCTCTGCTGATAGATGCGCTGCAGGAATCAGATCTTCAGCTCAGCGTCGCTCTGCCAGAGCGCTCATACAAGCTGGCTGATAACCTTTAATCAGTTTGAGACAGCGAGCGGAAATCTCATCAGAGACTTTCTAACCGGGAAGATGCTCCTGCTGGTCCAACAATTTAAACTGGGAGATATAATCTGAGTTGAGCCACTGTGGAAGCTCAGATAGATAAAAGGTTCTGGCAGTTTGTCATCGTTCAGATCCTGATGACAGAGTTGAAGGTCCAAAGAGTTCCTGGTTCCTGCAGCCAGATGATCCCAGACCTCCTGGGTCTGGACGGTGGTCCATTTCCCCCACCGTCACCACTGGGGGATGATCTGGTATTGATAACAAAACTGATACCTTATCAATACCAGTGGAATCAACCGACAACATAAAGGAAGGTGCATCATCAATGGTAGGAAACTTTTATTTCCTCAGTAGTTTCAGGAGATAAATGAATAGATGAATGAAAAGATGAATAGAATGTGGTTGAACTTGACTGATGCTCCTGACATCAGTGTTTATCAGCTCCGACTCCCTGGATGAAGGTTTTATTACCGAGAAAAAAAACCAGAAGATGAGTCAGTGAGTAGAACGTTGTCTGCCTGGTTCCACCTGGTTCCACCTGGTTCCACCTGGTTCCACCTGGTTCCACCTGGTTCTACCTGGTTTCCCTGGTTCCACCTGATTCCACCTGATTCCACCTGATTCCACCTGATTCCACCTGGTTCCACCTGGTTTCCCTGGTTCCACCTTGTTCTACCTGGTTCCACCTGGTTCTACCTGGTTCCACCTGGTTCTACCTGGTTTCCCTGGTTCCACCTGATTCCACCTGGTTCCACCTGATTCCACCTGGTTCCCTGGTTCCCCTGGTTCCACCTTGTTCTACCTGGTTCCACCTGGTTCTACCTGGTTCCACCTGGTTCTACCTGGTTTCCCTGGTTCCACCTGGTTCTACCTGGTTTCCCTGGTTCTACTTGGTTCTACCTGGTTTCCCTGGTTTTACCTGGTTTCAATTCAATTCAATTCAATTTTATTTATATAGCGTCTGTTACAATGACAATTGTCTCTAGGCGCTTTACAGAGACCCAGATCATGACCCCCGAGCAAATATCATCAACTAAGATTATATAATTAAATCCAATCAATGATAATGGCAGGTAAAAAAACTCCCACGTAGGGAGAAAAAAAAACCTTTATACCAAACAGTGGCAAGGAAAAACTCGTCTTCAAGGATGTCTTCTTCATGGATGGCGCCGGCGTCTTCTTCATGGACGGCGCTGGACGTCTTCTTCACGGACGGCGCCGGACGTCTTCTTCATGGACGGCGCTGGACGTCTTCTTCATGGACGGCGCCGGACGTCTTCTTCATGGACGGCGCCGGACGTCTTCTTCATGGACGGCGCCGGACGTCTTCTTCATGGACGGCGCCGGACGTCTTCTTCATGGACGGCGCCGGACGTCTTCTTCATGGACGGCGCCGGACGTCTTCATGGACGGCGCTGGACGTCTTCTTCATGGACGGTGCTGGACGTCGTCTTCATGGACGGTGCTGCTGCATGTTCGACTGATCTTCCTGGAAAACTGTGATCTTTTTCATAGAAACCAACAACAGAGTTTTTATTTTCACACGTCCTCAAGTGTTCAGAAGGTAAAACTCAGTCATTCAGGTTTATTTCCTCGGTTGCTCTGGGAGCAACATTCAGGTGTGAAACAGGTGAAACCGGTCCTGAAGTGAAGCTGAACTTGGCTGTGCTCTGGTCCAGATGTTTGTGGACGCTGCAGCAGCTGGAGGCAGACCAGCTCTTAATCAGATTACCTTCAGGTTTATCTGTGTTATCTGGTCTGCAGCAGCTGTTGTCAGCTCTGCTGAAGCTCCGCCTCCTGAAACCTGATCAGGAGCAGCAGGTCACCTGCAGGTCATCAGGTGGAGGTACCATGTTGGAGCTCCTGACGTACGTCTGCTAGATACAGCTTCTTCCTCTTATATCCTGCTGTGATGCAGCTCTATCTGGAAACCTCAACTTCACACCAACATTGTTTCTCCTCACAGTTAAAACTGAACCGAGTCCAGCTGTTGACAGATGCTGCAGGCAGAAGATCACGATCTTCAGCTCAGGGCTCTGCAGTCCATCAAACTTTGATCTCTGTTTCGGTTTTGACTCCCAGCTGTCACAAAAACAATTTAAAACACTGCAATGTGATTTAGTCACATGATGCTGGTCTTCAGGCTCGGATGGACCACAGTCTTCTTTCTTCTGGGTTACAGTAATATCACACTGGTGCTTTTCACAAAAAAGGAATTATCTGATAATCTGATGTTTAGGTTTACTATTATTTATATTTATTATTTAGTATTTAGGTTTATTGGGGAAGTTAGTCTCTGGATATTCTCATTTATCCAGATAAGTTCCAATCTCGCAACAACTGAATCATAGGCAACTGGACTTAGATTTGTCTAAAAGACTTTTCTCCTCTTATCCAAGCGGCTTCATCAGTTCTCAACGCAACAGTCTGACTAGTCTAAACCAGTCTAAACCAGTCCGCACTAGTCAGACAAACAGTGGAGTATGACTCTGGTTTTTAACCTCTGGAGGTGTGCACCCACCACTTCCTAAAGACAATACTTCGTTAGTGGAGTTTCACTGGACTCTTTGTTTGGGTCAGGAGAGCCACACCAGTGAAAGGACAGTCGTTAGGGGTGAGTGGGGCCACTGGTGGACAACAGTCATTAGGCATGAGGTGTGGTTGCCAGTGAACGACTGTCGTTATGCTTCTTTGAGCAACTTGAGTTTAGTTTAGTTCAGTCCTTGTTATTCAGTCTCTGGTTCTACATGTTCCAGAGACCAGAAGCATCCCAGTTCCTCCGACCCTCAGGAGTCTGGAGGTCTACATGGTCCTGCGGACCAGAAACATCCCTGTTCCTCCGACCCTGAAGAGGGTCCAAACTCCACTAACGAAGTATTGTCTTTAGGAAGTGGTGGGTGCACACCCCCACAGAGGTTAAAAACCAGAGTCATACTCCACTGTTTGTCTGACTAGTGTGGACTAGTCAGACAGTTGCGTTGAGAACTGATGAAGCCGCTTGGATAAGAGGCGAAACGTCTTCTAGACAAATCTAAGTCCAGTTGCCTATGATTCAATTGATGCGAGATTGGGGAAGTTAGTTCACATTTTTACGTTCTTTTGGTTCCAGTTTCTTTTTCGCCTGTTTTTAGTATTTTCTTTGTCATCTTGTGGTCTTGGTTGGTTCTAGTGGGATGGAGTGGTAGTTTGGATGTTACTGGGTTCGTTGCTGTAACTTCAGTCATACCGGTACAGAACATACCGGTGCAGAACATACCGGTACGGAACATACCGGTGCAGAACATACCGGTACAGAACATACCGGTGCAGAACATACCGATACAGAACATACCGGTACAGTCATACTGATACGGAATATACCAGTACAGAACATACCGGTACATAACATACCGGTACAGAACATACTGATACAGAACATACCGGTACGGGTCATACCGGTGCAGAACATACCGGTACAGAACATACCGATACAGAATATACCGGTACGGGTCATACCGGTGCAGAACATACCGGTACAGAACATACCGATACAGAACATACTGATACAGAACATACCGGTACAGTCATACTGATACGGAACATACCGGTGCAGAACATACCGGTACAGAACATACCGGAGGAAATCAAAGCGGGCTTTATGCTCTGAGTCCTCCAGGACCATCCATGATTCATACCACTGTCTGCAGATGTTCTAGATGTCCGTTGTTGATACTTGTCTGGTTGTAGCTCCGCCCACATCACATGCCTCCTTTCTCTGATTGGTTGGATGTCTATTCATCGGCATCCAGAGGCATTTTGTTCTGAATTTATTGGCATAGCGCCTGAAAATCCAAGTCGTCTAGAGGAACCAGACAGGAAAGAAAATGGAGCCCAGTTACAGTAACGATGTGCTGCTAATTAACTATGGAATGAGCTGGAGGAGGAGGAAGGGAGGAGGAAAGGGAAGGAAAGGGAGAAGATCAGTGGAGACACCACTCAGCAGATCATGTTGGTGTCCCCCTGCAGCGTAGGCCTATAGCAGCATAACTATGACGAAGCTGTGATTAAGACGAGCTACTCTACTCTGAGCTACTACAACTATGGCTATAACCATTAGCCCCTACACACTATAGTTTAGACTAACTTTAGCTATAACTATTAGCCCTGTTGGAGCCAAAGTTATATTTTTGTAACTTGAAGCATTGTTTAAATTATTACTTTATTTTTTGAAAATTTGATTGACTGAATTATTTGTTCATCAGGCTTGCCGAGACCTGCAGCCAGACGATCAGCTGATTGTCAGAGATGGTGTCATGACTACCAGCTGATCGTCATGTAGCTGATTGCAGCCACAGGTCTATCAGCTGGTTGGTGTGTGTGTATATATATGTCAAAGGCAGTATGTGAGGGCTGCTCTTTTTTGGTTTAGTAGACACATGTTTTTTTGACCGCTGGAGTAAGTATCACCGAGTTTATTTCTGGAATTGTTTGATAGCAATGTGCCCACTTGCTCCTTGACGCTTCTGTTCCTGCCACCGGTAAGAAAGTTTTGCTTTGAGTATATCTTTATCGACGAAGACATGGACAATAAATTAAACAAAAAGGAATCGTGGACTCTGTTTCTGATTTAAGCGCGTGTTTTGTGAGAAAATTTATCAGGTTCAGAGTGGTCGGCTGTACAAAATGAAACACACAGACACTCGCTTTTTGCTAGAATGATATATGTTTATATATATTCCCCACAGATAGCAAGCATTGCACATAGAAAACACACAATTGCTCTTTTGCTAGAATAAATGTGTCAAGTTTATTCCCCACAAAATATAGAGCAAAACAGATCACTGACAGTTCATCAGGGCTAGGCCTTATAATCTCTTACCTTGACGCAAAAGGACTGGAGAGCCGGAGAGTCCGGTAGAGTGGCCAAAAACCCGGCTGGGCGTCGTGCACAAACCCGCAGCTGACTCTATAAAACATTAATCAATTTTCTTTAATCCTGCCGACAACGCCAAATGATTTGTGAGAAAATCTACCAACCTACACACTATAGTTTAGACTAACTGTAGCTGTAACTATTAGCATCTACACACTATAGTTTAGACTAACTGTAGCTATAACTATTAGCATCTACACACTATAGTTGAGACCAGCTGTAGCTGTAACTATTAGCCCCTACACACTATAGTTTGGACTAACTGTAGCTGTAACTATTAGCCCCTACACGCTATTGTTGAGACTAACTGTAGCTGTAACTATTAGCCCCTACACGCTATAGTTGAGACTAACTGTAGCTGTAACTATTAGCCCCTACACGCTATAGTTGAGACTAACTGTAGCTGTAACTATTAGCCCCTACACGCTATAGTTGAGACTAACTGTAGCTGTAACTATTAGCCCCTACACGCTATAGTTGAGACTAACTGTAGCTGTAACTATTAGCCCCTACACGCTATAGTTGAGACTAACTGTAGCTGTAACTATTAGCCCCTACACGCTATAGTTGAGACTAACTGTAGCTGTAACTATTAGCCCCTACACGCTATAGTTGAGACTAACTGTAGCTGTAACTATTAGCCCCTACACGCTATAGTTGAGACTAACTGTAGCTGTAAACTATTAGCCCCTACACGCTATAGTTGAGACTAACTGTAGCTGTAACTATTAGCCCCTACACGCTATAGTTGAGACTAACTGTAGCTGTAACTATTAGCCCCTACACGCTATAGTTTAGACTAACTGTAGCTGTAACTATTAGCCCCTACACGCTATAGTTGAGACTAACTGTAGCTGTAACTATTAGCCCCTACACGCTATAGTTGAGACTAACTGTAGCTGTAACTATTAGCCCCTACACGCTATAGTTGAGACTAACTGTAGCTGTAACTATTAGCCCCTACACGCTATAGTTGAGACTAACTGTAGCTGTAACTATTAGCCCCTACACGCTATAGTTGAGACTAACTGTAGCTGTAACTATTAGCCCCTACACGCTATAGTTGAGACCAGCTGTAGCTGTAACTATTAGCCCCTACACGCTATCGTTGAGACCAGCTGTAGCTGTAACTATTAGCATCTACACACTATCGTTTAGACTGTTCCTGATCCTGGAACCGGTCCAGCTGAGATGCTTCAGTGATGGTGACTGTGTGTCATCTCTGTTATCTGTCTGCTCTCCCTGTGACAGATGCTGAACTCTCTTCAGTGTGTTTTCAGCCGCTGGCGTTGGATCATTGTTGGAGGGAGCTTCTGGTTAAATAATTGATAGCAGGAGTCCATGAGGACAAAGGTGTTTGTCCCCCCCCCCAGCCTCACTGAGCAGCAGTCAGGTGTGTCTGTGGCCTCTGGAAGCTTCCTCTGCTTCCAGACACCACGGATAAACGTGAGGATTCAGGAAAGAAACAACCCACCGAGGTTCAACATGTGGAATCAAGACGTTCAGCTCCCTTTTCCTGCTTTGAAGTCTTCAGTCCTCATTTATGAAATCTGCTTTAATCTGTTAAGAGATTTGCACATAAACACCTTTTTACTGAAAACCTGCTGCAGAGAGCAGAAACCTTTCTTCCTCTGGAGAAATAAAAACTGCTGGATGTCCAGCATCAGGTCCTGGTTCTAGAGGTGCTGCTCAGTTCAGCATCAGGTCCTGGTTCATGTAGAGGTGCTGCCCAGTTCAGCATCAGGTCCTGGTTCTAGAGGCGCTGCTCAGTCCAACATCAGGTCCTGGTTCATGTAGAGGTGCTGCTCAGTTCAGCATCAGGTCCTGGTTCTAGAGGCGCTGCCCAGTTCAGCATCAGGTCCTGGTTCTAGAGGCGCTGCTCAGTTCAGCGTCAGGTCCTGGTTCTAGAGGCGCTGCTCAGTTCAGCATCAGGTCCTGGTTCATGTAGAGGTGCTGCCCAGTTCAGCATCAGGTCCAGGTTCTAGAGGTGCTGCTCAGTTCAGCATCAGGTCCTGCTTCTAGAGGTGCTGCTCAGTTCAGCATCAGGTCCTGGTTCTAGAGGCGCTGCTCAGTTCAGCATCAGGTCCTGGTTCTAGAGGCGCTGCTCAGTTCAGCATCAGGTCCTGGTTCATGTAGAGGTGCTGCCCAGTTCAGCGTCAGGTCCTGGTTCTAGAGGCGCTGCTCAGTTCAGCATCAGGTCCTGGTTCTAGAGGTGCTGCCCAGTTCAGCATCAGGTCCTGGTTCTAGAGGTGCTGCCCAGTTCAGCATCAGGTCCTGGTTCTAGAGGTGCTGCCCAGTTCAGCATCAGGTCCTGGTTCTAGAGGTGCTGCCCAGTCCAGCATCAGGTCCTGGTTCTAGAGGTGCTGCTCAGTTCAGCATCAGGTCCTGGTTCTAAAGGTGCTGCTCAGTTCAGATTCAATGATTGAAACATCCTCCACAGCTACAGAAGAGCAGCTGTTTATCTGCTGACAGGACTGGACCAGATGTGGTCTGATATCAGCCAGTGGACCGGAGGCTGGTGTGTTGATGGGGGGTTGGTGTTGATGGGGGGGGGCCGGTTTTGATGGGGGGGGGGGGCGGTTGGGTTTGATGGGGGGGGGCGGTGTTGACGGGGGGGGGGCAGTGTTGATGGGGGGCTGCCTCCCATCCCAGAGCGCTGCTGCAGGTCATGGCGGTAATTAGCAGGCGGTTAGCGATCAATAAGCTCTCTGGTCGCACGGCGGCCGTTTTTCTGAGCCAGTCAGCTGTGAAAACATCCTGAAGGTGTCAGCTGGTCCAGGATGTGTTGGAGCTGATTTTCTGCTAAATTACCCAGCATTCATCATGTCAGACTGTTAACGCTGCCATCCATCTGTACGCTGTTGGTAGGCGGAGCCTGCCATCAGACAGGAAGTAGGGTACACGGCGGACATGTGGGATGAGCCTGACAGCTGAATTATGGATGTAATGGTGCGGTTCTGAGTGTTCTGCAGAACTGTGTCAGCGGTGCTGTTCACAGGCCCGGTGATGAAGGAAATGGACCTTTCATTACTTTCATTACTCCATCTTGAAATTGCTTTGTTCCCTGTAATGTCAGCTGACTCAGTGGAGCAGCGCCGTGAACCGGGCCGGTCTGCTTTAGAAACAGCTTACAGTAATTCCGCTCCATGAAAAGGCTGCTTTTCAACCGAAGATCACATGTTTGGTGTTTGATCCACATGTTCAGATCCAGCAGTACCAGAACTGCAGACCACCAGACAAATATGTCCTTTATCTCTGGAGAACTGCTGAAAAGCTTTTCCCTGAAAGTCACAAAGGCTCCTGCAGTCGGCTGAATATGTGGATGTATTTTTATTTCACCAGGGTCCTGGGGGGCCGACGGGACTCCGCCCACCAGTCCACATGTGTTAGTGGACCTGGAGAAGGTTCCTCGGGGGTCCTGGGGGGCCGACGGGACTCCGCCCACCAGTCCACATGTGTTAGTGGACCTGGAGAAGGTTCCTCGGGGGTCCTGGGGGGCCGACGGGACTCCGCCCACCAGTCCACATGTGTTAGTGGACCTGGAGAAGGTTCCTCGGGGTTCCTGGGGGCCGACGGGACTCCGCCCACCAGTCCACATGTGTTAGTGGACCTGGAGAAGGTTCCTGGTGGCCGACAGGACTCCGCCCACCAGTCCACATGTGTTAGTGGACCTGGAGAAGGTTCCTCGGGGGTCCTGGGGGGCCGACGGGACTCCGCCCACCAGTCCACATGTGTTAGTGGACCTGGAGAAGGTTCCTCGGGGGTCCTGTGGGGGTCTCGGGGAGTCTGGTCCAGTTTACTGGCTGTAAGTCGGACTGGTTTCCAGTCAGTGTTTCCCACATGGACCGGTCCATTTGTGTAAAAAAGTCCCTGTTGTTGTGTTTAAATAACCATTTTAATACGACTTTATCAAGATTTACATGAAAAAACAGGATGAAAAGAGCAGAAATACAGACTCAGTCAACTCTGGTGGGCGTCAACACTGACGTCCTGGTGGAGACGTCCCTCCTGGAGACGTCCTGGTGGAGACGTTCCTCCTGGAGACGTCCTGGTGGAGGCGTCCCTCCTGGAGACGTCCTGGTGGAGGCGTCCCTCCTGAAGACGCCCCTCCTGGAGACGCCCCTCCTGGAGACGTCCTGGTGGAGACGTTCCTCCTGGAGACGTCCTGGTGGAGGCGTTCCTCCTGGAGACGTCCCTCCTGGAGACGCTCCTCCTGGAGACGTCCCTCCTGGAGACGTCCTGGTGGAGGCGTCCCTCCTGAAGACGCCCCTCCTGGAGACGTCCCTCCTGGAGACGTCCCTCCTGGCTCTATGTTAGGACTCCAGATGACTGGAGTCTGCTGGAGCTTTGAAGACAGACGTGAAGGTCCAGAAGGCAGCAGGGTGATGGCGTCTCTGTTCCTTCAGCTTATCAGGCTTTCCCATGCTCCTCTCTGTCTCGCTCTTCTTCTCTTCTCTTCTCAGTTTGGTTCAGATCCAGACACCATCTCCACCTCCAGCTTCAGTGGGAGACAAGTGTGTTTGTTGTTTCGTTTGCTGTGTAGCGAATCAAACCTGGAGGAGCTGAATTCCTCCGAGTTTCATTTCTCATCACTATTTTCATGTTCACAACTGTTTTCTTTCCTCGTTTCCACGACTAGAATCATCTGCAGAACCTTCTTCTCCTTGGTTCCTGGTAGAATCAGGAACCACCCACTTCCTTGGTTGGAGTGGACCCTTGGTTTGGTCTGCTGCAGACATCGTTTGGCTTTGTGGACGCTGCTGTCGTGACTCAGCATCGTGACTCAGCAGCGCCGCTCTGTCGTGACTCAGCAGCGCCGCTCTGTCGTGACTCGGCAGCGCCGCTGCTGTCTACTGCTCTACTGCTCTGCTCTGTTGCTCTACTGCTCTGCTGCTCTACTGCTCTGCTCTGTTGCTCTACTGCTCCGCTCTACTGCTCTGTTGCTCTACTGCTCTGCTGCTCTGCTGCTCTGTTCCTCCAGGCAGAGCTGAGCTGTGAAGGTGGCTGATCTCCGTCTGCCGGTGGAAACAATCCTGTAAATGTCTCTGAATTTCTGGCTGAATTTCTGTCTCTGCTGTCGAAGCCTCTTCTTCACGCTCTCCTACACACTCGTCGTGATCGCAGTCAGCCTCCACGCTGGAAATTAAACGAAACGGGAAAGATGTTCTGAAATGCAAATGGAAGAGGAAGAGATTATCTGCAGCAGATGTTCAGTTTGTGAGGAAGCTTCCTCCGTTTAGAGACGAGCTTCTGCTTTAGTTCTGAATAAATCACCTGCAGGTGTTTTCTGCTGTTAACAGTCATAAAGGTTCCGGTCCAGAAGCTGATGACTCCAGCTTGATTGGTCAGAACGGATCAATATGAGCCAATCAGCAGAGTGTTTCCCTCCATCTTCATCCTCCACCTTCATCCAAGTCATCAGGCACCAGTCGATATCATTCTGTCACCAGAAGCACCGGACGGTTTTCACCGTCGAGGACGAACCTGAGGCTGAACGGGACTGATGAGGGCTGGAGGACGGACAGCAGGAGGAGCGTTGTCCTCGGAGACTGAAGTCCTGCTGGTCCACCTGACGTCCTGCTGGTCCTCCTGTCGTCCTGTGGTCCTCCTGTCGTCCTGCCGGTCCTCCTGTCGTCCCCCGGTCCTGTCCTCCTGGTCCTGCCGGTCCTCCTGTCCCTGGTCATCCTGTGGTCCTCCTGGGTCCTGCTGGTCCTCCTGTCGTCCTCCTGTTGTCCTGCTGGTCCCCTGACGTCCTGCTGGTCCCCTGTTGTCCTGCTGGTCCTCCTGACGTCCTGCTGGTCCACCTGTCGTCCTGCCGGTCCACCTGTCGTCCCGCCGGTCCACCTGTCGTCCCGCCGGTCCACCTGTCGTCCCGCCGGTCCTCCTGTCGTCCCGCCGGTCCTCCTGTCGTCCCGCCGGGTCCTCCTGTCGTCCCGCCGTCCTCCTGTCGTCCGTCCTCGCTCCTGGGTCCTCCTGACGTCCCGCCGGTCCTCCTGGTCCCGTCCTGGTCCTCCTGTTGTCCTGCTGGTCCTCCTGTCCTCTGTCCTGTCCCCCTGGCTGTTACGGTCGTGATGCTGCTGCTTCGTCTCAGACCTGGAATCATGTGGACAGTATGTCCATGATTCAGGTCGTCCTTCAGCACTGGTTTCCTGTCTGACTTCATCAGTCTCTGGTTCTGGTTCTGGTTCTGCCAGTCATCTCAATCAGGTTGAGGTCTGGACTTTGACTAGATCATTCCAGAACCTTGTCTTTGAGACTGTTGTCCTGACACTGGACCCAGTCTTGTTTCCAGACTGACGAATCGCCTCAGGTACACTCACCAGGTAACCTCTGGACACCAGAATACTCAGGTGTACAGCTCATGGTCCAGCTCATGGTCCATCCCGGTGTCCAGGTCCTGTAGTTGGACAACCAGCCGGGTCTGATCTGTCCAGAGGATATTGTTCCAGAAGTCTGCTGGATTGTTCAGGTGCAGTTTAGCGAACCTCAGTCATGTTTCCATGGAAACGCTTCCAGACCAGACTGGTTCAGTCTTCTTCTGACTGCTGCTGAACATCTAACCTGCTCTGGAGGCCTGGAGGTTCTGATCTTCAGGTCCATCTACTGAGGACGTCCATCCACTGAGGACGCCCACCCCTGGAAGGATCTAGTAACT
>JAGFBZ010001097.1:0-52963 GCA_018398805.1 Hirundichthys speculiger
TTTTTACAACTGGAATTAGGAGAAGGAGTTGGAGTTGAAGGAGTCGCCTCCTTTAGAAAGAATGATCAATGCATAAAGATTAGCTTTCTCTTCCTAATTCAACCAGCGATGATATATTTAGCTACATGTCACGACTCCGTCACTGGTTGTCTTGGTGGTGTCCAGAAAACAACGTGTTATTATTATTTTTTTTAATTGACAATTGGCAGATATTTTGGGGAAAGCCTGGTGTGATTAGAAAGGCAGATATCACGTCTCCTGGGATGGTGTAGCTCTTATTTCTAGAAATGTGGTTGATATCATTAGACGTGGCCCCTGAGGCTCCTAACCCTGCAGAGCTGCAGTCTTACTTGCTGTATATAGTATGCAGCTGTTTCTGAATGTTCTCTATCTAATCATGCATGTACCCATGGTTTTTAGTTTTTCCATTTGTCTTGTGTTCATCTTGTTGTCCATCTTGTAGCCAAGCATCTCCAGGACTACTGTCACTGCAGCGTACAGTATATCACCTTATCTCCTGTAGTCAGTCATTTAACCCGCCGACCCAGCTGAGCCCGTCGCTCTCTGACCGATCCGGTCACTCTTTGAGCTAAAGTATATTTCTATGTTCTGTTTTCTGCCAAAGACAATCCTACTCAGTTATAGCTATATCACATTCTGACTTCAAGCAGCACGTGAACCGCTATTATCATCATCATTACTAACATGAAAGCACCATTCCTCTGTGTGCACTCAGACATACAGTATAATTAGCTTGCATGGTACAGGGACTGTATTTTTATGCATTGCTAATACTTAACTTATCAAATGTGCCAGTGAGTCTCCACAGTGCATACATCACTGACAAAATACGCCCAAAACACTGACAGGTCCAGTAATTGCATTCAGTGGATCATAAAATTGCATGAATTGCATCAGTCTTGCCCCGGTGATGGGAGGAGATGCAGTTAAGCTGAGGTTTGAATGCACAGAGCGTTCCAATGCAGTTTCAGTTAATTAAAAACCAAGAGGCACTCTGTGCATAGCAATGTGTCACCTTGGTGCTGGCCTTCACCGAACATCTTCCCTACAAGTAGTTTCACAGAGTTATTACTTTTCACTGCAATATTTTCACCTCCATTAATTGCTTCTTCCCTCATCTGTGGAAACATGGCCGACCCACTTGGATGCCTGTAATGTTGAATGATTTCATCCACTGGAAGTGGAAGAAAGAGGAGCTCTATGTGTTTGAGATGCAACATGGTAGTTTACCTGTTAAACCATTCATAATTAAAATGTTCAACAGAAAAATAATGATCTACATATGCCTGTAGGATCTTTAGTTTGCTTATTTCTAAGACCATCGTGTCTGAGCACATAAAGGTGATGTTGTTGCTGCTTTATTTAAAGACTCATTTCAGTGCAAGCAGTTACCAACTGATGGTGTTGATCCGTTTAAATATATGTGACATTAAATGTCTACAGACCTCCAAGGTTCTCTGCAAGTTCGTTAATAATTTGTCTGAGCCGCTTGCTGTTATCACAACACAATTCAACCATGTTGCTGTAATAAACGATGGATAAATAAATGATAAAATAAACTTCCTGTTGATATTTACATGTGCCTCAACTCTAGCCACTGAAAATTGAAAACTATTACTGCACTGCTTTCACTTATATACTACCCTTCGTTTTAATCCTTTGTCTAAATCTTTTTTTTTTTGTGATTTTAGTATGGATTTTATTTGAATGATTTTTTTTCCAGTTCGTTTCCTCTCCTCTACCTTTGTTGAGCACTTTGAATTGCCTTCGTGTATGAAATGAATTTGTTTATGGATGAATAAACATCTAGCTTCATGGACGGCCTTGTTGATGGCTCTTAACTCTGTATTCTGCTGCCTCACTGAAAAAGAAGGTAGTTAATCCCAGATTGTTTGGGTCCTTTTATAAAATAGAGATGCAGAGCCTTTAACAAAAATGTAGAAAGCTGTAAAGAAAGTGGCCCTCTGCTCATTTTAAATAACCATTTACCTTGGAAAGATACTAATAATTTATTGTTAATTAGATAAAATAAGAATATCTAATGTCTTTTCAACAGTTTCCAGGCTGACTCAGAGTCTCAGCTCTGTGACTCCATGTTCCCTGATCCATAGATGATACCTGTGAACCCGTCATGTGTTTTTGACAGTGAATCCTCACTTGTATCTTTGTATTCAGAAAGTGTATTTAAAGTGTCCTTGGGCGAGACGCTGAACCCTAATTTGCCCCCAGTGGGTCTGGCAGCGCCTCGACGCCCACTGGTGGATAAATGTGTGTGAATGGGGGAATGAGAGGCACCATGATGGTATCTAGAAAGCACTATATAAGTGCAGTCCATTTACAGTTTACCATTATGCATGAGGAAACCACAACTGTAAAATTGTACTTTGTATTCATTATCTTTAAAGGTTGTAATCAATTCAGTTCTATTCAGCTTTATTTGTATAGTATCTATTAAAATACAGATTGTCTCTAGGTTCTTTTCAGAGACCCAGAACATGACTCCCAAGCAAATATTAACTATGGAAAATATCAACATTTTGTAAATGATCTTATTCATATGAGAATTAATATATTTTTTTAAATGTACAGCTTTTTTTTAATGTATGTACAACTTTAGATGAATGTGCATGATATCTAACTTTTACACGCACATTGTTTTTGACAGCCGTCTTAATGCCATAGTCTTACTCCACAACTCTGTATCTACAGTCAAACTCAACATCTGGGGCTGTTTTCAACAGTGTCCTGTTAAAGGACAATTCAACACCTGGCTGGACTTTATGGACGATCCTCTAACCTACAGGCTGGAGGATCTGGACTTTATGGATGATCCGCTAACCTACAGGCTGGAGGATCTGGACTTTATGGATGATCCGCTAACCTACAGGCTGGAGGATCTGGACTTTATGGATAATCCGCTAACCTACAGGTTGGAGGATCTGGACTTTATGGATGATCCGCTAACCTACAGGTTGGAGGATCTGGACTTTATGGATGATCCTCTAACCTACAGGTTGGAGGATCTGGACTTTATGGATAATCCGCTAACCTACAGGTTGGAGGATCTGGACTTTATGGACGATCCTCTAACCTACAGGCTGGAGGATCTGGACTTTATGGATGATCCACTAACCTACAGGTTGGAGGATCTGGACTTTATGGATGATCCACTAACCTACAGGTTGGAGGATCTGGACTTTATGGACGATCCTAACCTAAGGCTGGAGGATCTGACTTTATGGACGATCCGCTAACCTCCGGCTGGAGGATCTGGACTTTATGGATGATCCACTAACCTACAGGTTGGAGGATCTGGACTTTATGGATGATCCGCTAACCTACAGGCTGGAGGATCTGGACTTTATGGATGATCTGCTAACCTAAATGCTGGAGGATCTGGACTTTATGGATGATCTGCTAACCTACAGGTTGGAGGATCTGGACTTTATGAATGATCCGCTAACCTACAGGCTGGAGGATCTGGACTTTATGGATGATCCTCTAACCTACAGGCTGGAGGATCTGGACTTTATGGATGATCCTCTAACCTACAGGCTGGAGGATCTGGACTTTATGGACGATCCCCTAACCTACAGGCTGGAGGATCTGGACTTTATGGACGATCCTCTAACCTACAGGCTGGAGGATCTGGACTTTATGGACGATCTCTAACCTACAGGCTGGAGGATCTGGACTTTATGGACGATCCGCTAACCTACAGGTGGAGGATATGGACTTTATGGACGATCCGCTAACCTACGGCTGGAGGATCTGGACTTTTATGGATGATCCGCTAACCTACAGCTGGAGGATCTGGACTTTATGGATGATCTGTAACCTACAGGCTGGAGGATGGACTTTATGGATGATCTGCTAACCTAAATGCTGGAGGATCTGGACTTTATGGATGATCTGCTAACCTACAGGCTGGAGGATCTGGACTTTGGATGATCCTCTAACCTAACAGGTTTGGAGGATCGGACTTTTATGGATGATCCTCTAACCTACAGGCTGGAGGATCTGGACTTTATGGATGATCCTCTAACCTACAGGCTGGAGGATCTGGACTTTATGGACTAACCTACAGGCTGGAGGATCTGGACTTTATGGATGATCTCTAACCTACAGGCTGGAGGATGGACTTTATGGACGATCCGCTAACCTACAGGCTGGAGGATGGACTTTATGGATGATCCGCTAACCGACAGGCTGGAGGATCTGGACTTATGGATGATCTGCTAACCTAAATGCTGAGGATGGACTTTATGGATGATCTGCTAACCTACAGGCTGGAGGAATCTGGACTTATGGATGATCCTCTAACCTACAGGTTGGAGGATCTGGACTTTATGGATGATCCTCTAACTACAGGCTGGAGGATCTGGACTTTGGATGATCTCTAACCTACAGGCTGGAGGATCTGGACTTTATGGATGATCCGCTAACCTACAGGCTGGAGGACAAGTTCAGGCCTCTTAATCTTTATATTGACTTAATGGCATACAGTATTTTTATGGCCTTGGACAAATTTTCTTTGCCTAATCAAAGACGAAAGAAAAGACATTTTTTAACATCAATTAAAAATTAACTCCTAATTAAGACTCCTTGGCAGGCTGTTATCTATTTTATTATTGTTTTTTTGCCTCAACAATCCTCTCACGGTCTGTCTCTGCTACAGAACAGATAATGCTTTCCTTCCAAACAAAAGAAGCTACTCTCTTTAATTCAATATGAAAGACAAAAGAATTATAGACAGGCTTAAAAAATGGGTTGGGATTTTACTGTCGAGGCAGGGAACCTCTTTCTCTAATATTACACAATACATAGTCAATAATAGCTCTTCCCTTAAATTGTCCTGTGGACTAAAGAGGCGATGGACCATCCAGCTTGTTATCAACAGTCAGTTCAAATGTTTGAATGGTAAGAGGTTTATAAAGGCCTATGGTGTGGGCAGCTTACACATCTGGAAAGGCTCTATCAATGCTGAAGAATATGTTTTAGAGCAACTTATACTCCCATCCAGACAATGTCTCTTTAAGAGAAGGCCTTGCGTATTTCAGGAAGACGATGTTAAACCACAAACTGCATCCATCAGATCGGTAGAAGAGTCCAGGTGCTGAACTGGTCTGTGTGGGTTGCTGCCATCAAAGTCAAAATGGGCTAATGTTTTCTATGAAATGGTTAAAATATCTGTTTCAACATTGCAAGTTTCTTTATGTTCTATTGCAGGGATTCCCAAAGTGGGGTGCGCAAGCTGCCTCTAGGGGGTGCGCGAGATGAAAAATGTAATGGCGGTCTGATAATTTTTTTTTTTGTTTTCACACAATAAAGATGTGTAAAAACATTTCCTTTGTAAAATTTTAAATCAAAAACTGTATTTTAATGAATAAATAAATGCAGGCTATTCAAAATGAACGTCATCTTAAAGTGAAGCGTAGAAGAAGAAGGTTATATTCTTCTACCACTGCATTTGCACCTAGCTTGTGGCCTCTACTTTAATTATTCTCGCAAATATGCTCAATTGGCTGAAATCAGGGAAAATATCTTTATTGGAACTTTATTGGAATAGAATTAAATTACTGGGGTTCAAATTTTATTTCCATAACCTGTGTTATGATGACGGGTTGTGTTAGTTCCACGGTCATTTAAACTTGCTGCAATTTTGTTCAATGTTCAAAAATATTCGAACATTTTCCTCAACTTATCTGCTTTCTGCCACTGAGTCTGAGCATGTCATCCATCCTCTTTGCTCTTAAAAGTGGAAGCCTGCGCATAACTTTGTTTCATTATATTGGAACTGTGTTACAGTGTTTCAGTTTAATTTAAATGCGAGAGCGCATTGTTGTGATTGTGATTATTATGTTATATGTGTGTTCTGGTCATTTTAGCATGAATAAACCATGGCGACTTAATATGGCTATAATAAAGCTTGTTGCGTTTTTTTTAAGGGGTGGGGGATCGGGGGTGCATCAACCCGGTTGAGACACAGAAGGGGGTGCACGGCTAAAAAAGTTTGGGAACCGCTGTTCTATTGGAACTAAAATATGGATTAATGAGATTTGTAAATCATTGCATTCTGCTTTTATTTGTTTTACAGTGTGTTAACTTTTTTTTGTCATTGGTGTTGTAATTGAACTTAACTTTGATATCCTAAAAAGGCAACATACTGAGAAAATCCTGAATGCTACATTTTACTTTCCATAAAAGCAATATAAGCATATGATAAATCTGTTAAATCGTGAAATAAAAGCATTACCTCTGGTTCCCATTAGACAGTGAAGCAAAGTCTGGGCCCAAGGACACAATTAGAGGACAGAAAAAGACCCGTTGTTCTCAAATTAGACAGAGAAGCATTTCCACCAACCCCTTTACATGACGCAAACTGATTTAGTATTCTCTTTGAGAAAATAATAAAACATAATGTTCAATGGCTGGGAGATTCTTTGATATTTCTGGGTCTGTCTCTAAAGTACACTGTGAAGTGCAGCCAAAGGCTCTCCGGGAGCAGCTGGAGATGAGGTCCAGGTTCAAGGCCCCTTATCATTAAAATGAACAAGCACACAGAAATTTCACATCCTTTATTGAGTATGTTTGGTCCTTTATGGGTTTGCATGACTGTCTTTAATAAAGGTCTGTGTTTTTCAGTTGACATCAGGCTTCCTTGAGGGGTGGGGGGGTAGTTGGAGGGGATTTATTAAGATACTGGAATGCTAGATGATTCTTCTCTGATCTGTGAGTTATTGATTTGGTTGTTACTTCTTACACCCACATATATGTTACCGAGCACAGATTTCTTTTAATGATATGTCCTCATTATTTGATGAAAAGAAGTGTATCAAATAGACATGAAGCTTCATATAATTTGAAAGTTTTTGTTCATGGTTCTTGTCTTTGAACCTAAATGCCAATGTTGTTTAAATTTTCACCATTAAGGTATAGTTTATCAATTACTAGTGAGTTCTGGTGAGGCAATAATGAAACACTCAAACACTCGACTGGACAATCGGACGGAGGGTCCAAGTAACATTTAGGGCCTGATCTTCCACCGAACCTCCTAAAGCTGCTATTAAGGGATAGCAGGTAGCAGGAGGGGCGTTCCCCCCGAAAAAACACAATCTTCCACCTCCCTAAACCTGTGATATTACCTGCACTAACCGCTATATTATACACACATTATGCATGGGAGTGGTTAGGGCGTTCCTCCTGTTTAACCAATCAGTGCGTCAGTAGCCATTGCCTTTAAGAGCAGGGTGCGCTACCCGCTAACTGCTATGGAGCGTTTTCATCCAGATCAGAGCAGCTCTCATGGGGGGCTCGTCTGGGACTCTGCTGTAGAGCTTCCTCCTCTTCCTTCCTCCTCCTCCTCTGCACTGATATATACATAACTAGCTCTAACTAATGTGGAGCAAATGATTTTATCATTTTTTTAATACTCCAAGAAGATTAAACAAACTGCTCAGAAAACCAGAGCCAGTGAGCTTCCAGGAAAGCATTTCTTAACTAGAAAAGCACTCGGAGAGCGCAGACCTCCACCAACAGTTCTCCCATACAGCGATTTACAGATTGTGATAAAATCTGCGTTCTAGATCAGATCCGGATCAGCCTTTAAAATTTGATAGAGGTTTCCATTGTCAATATCTGAGTCAAATTTCATGAGTTTTGGGCAATAATTAACGGAGATGTTGAGAAACGAAATTTCTGACCCCATTGACCACAATGTTATCGAAAATTTGAAAGTGATCCAGAATCCAGGATTTCTCCCGGATCACAGCCAAAATGAAATAAGTTCTTTTTTTTCACATTTCTGACAACTCCTGAAAATTTACTTAACTTTTTGAGTTATCTTGTACACAGACAGACAGATAGATAAACGCTGGCAAAAACATTACCTCCTTGGCGGAGGTAAAAATATTCTTACACAGACAATTCCTATCGGCTACCTGAAAGTCCCAGATAGTTGGTCAATAATAACCAATAACCCAGTAGTTGAGTCAATAATAACCAATAACCCAGTAGTTGGGTCAATAATAACCAATAACCCAGTTGTTGGGTCACTAATAACCAATAACCCAGTAGTTGGGTCAATAATAACCAATAATCCAGTAGTTGGGTCAGTAATAACCAATAACCCAGTAGTTGGGTCAATAATAACCAATAACCCAGTAGTTGGGTCAATAATAACCAATAACCCAGTAGTTGGGTCAATAATAACCAATAACCCAGTAGTTGGGTCAATAATAACCGATAATCCAGTAGTTGGGTCAATAATAACCAATAACCCAGTAGTTGGGTCAATAATAACCGATAATCCAGTAGTTGGGTCAATAATAACCGATAATCCAGTAGTTGGGTCAATAATAACCGATAACCCAGTAGTTGGGTCAATAATAACCAATAACCCAGTAGTTGGGTCAATAATAACCAATAACCCAGTAGTTGGGTCAATAATAACCAATAACCCAGTAGTTGGGTCAATAATAACCAATAATCCAGTAGTTGGGTCAATAATAACAGATAATCCAGTAGTTGAGTCAATAATAACCAATAATCCAGTAGTTGGGTCAATAATAACCGATAATCCAGTAGTTGGGTCAATAATAACCAATAACCCAGTAGTTGGGTCAATAATAACCAATAACCCAGTAGTTGGGTCAATAACCAATAATCCAGTAGTTGGGTCAATAATAACAACACAGTTGGGTTAAAACAACCTGACTGACTGCTGACCAATATTTTTGAACTTTTTTTTTTTTTTTTTTTTTTACATATGCTATAGCTGGTTATACGTGTTTAATGGCCTGCTCATGGACCTGCTCATGGACCTGCTCATGGACCTGTTCTTGGACCTGCTCATGGACCTGCTCGTAGACCTGCTCATGGACCTGCTCATAGACCTGCTCATGGACCTGCTCATGGACTCTCTGGACCTGCTCATGACCATGCTCATGGACCTGCTCATGGACCTGCTCATGGACCTGCTTCTTGGACTGCTCATGCGTACCTGCTCATGACCTGCTCATAGACCTGCTCATGGACTGTCTGGACTCTGGACCTGCTCGAGACCTGCTCATGGACCTGCTCATAGACCTGCTCATGGACCTGCTCCCTGCTCATGGACCTGCTCATGACCTTCTCCTCTCATGGACCTGCTCATGGACCTGCTCTGGACCTGCTCTTGCTCATGGACCTGCTCATGGACCTGTTCTGGACCTGCTCAGGACCTGCTCATGGACCTGCTTCTTGGACCTGCTCATGGACCTGCTCATAGGACCTGCTCAGGACCTGCTCAACCTGGGACCTGCTGCTCACCTGGACCTGCCTCATGGACTGGACCTGCTCTTGATGCTCATGACTCTCATGGACCTGTTCTTGGACCTGCTCATGGACCTGCTCGTAGACCTGCTCATGGACCTGCTCATGGACCTGCTCATGGACCTGCTCATGGACCTGCTCATGGACCTGCTCATGGACCTGCTCATGGACCTGCTCTTGGACCTGCTCTTGGACCTGCTCATGGACCTGCTCATGGACCTGCTCATGGACCTGCTCATGGACCTGCTCATGGACCTGCTCATGGACCTGCTCATGGACCTGCTCATGGAACTGCTCATGGACCTGCTCATGGACCTGCTCATGGACCTGCTCATGGACCTGCTCATGGACCTGCTCATGGACCTGCTCATGGACCTGCTCGTAGACCTGCTTATGGACCTGCTCTTGGACCTACTCTTGGACCTGCTCATGGACCTGCTCATGTAGACCTGCTTATGGACCTGCTCATGGACCTGCTCATGGACCTGCTCATGGACCTGCTCATGGACCTGCTCATGGACTGCTCTGCCTCATGGACTGCTCATGGACCTGCTCATGGACCGCTCATGGACCTTGACCTGCCTCTGGACCTGCTCCTGGACCTGCTCATGGACCTGCTCATGGACCTGCTCATGGACCTGCTCATGGACCTGCTCTGGGACCTGCTCATTGACCTGCTCATGGACCTGCTCATGGACCTGCTCATGGACCTGCTTTGGACCTGCTCATGGACCTGCTGGACTGCTCATGGACCTGCTCATGACCTATGGACCTGCTCATGGACCTGCTCATGGACCTGATGACCTGCTCAGACCTGCTCATGGACCTGCTCCTGCTCATAGACCTGCTCATGGACCTGCTCATAGACCTGCTCATGGACCTGCTCATGGACCTGCTCATGGACCTGCTCATAGACCTGCTCATGGACCTGCTCATGGACCTGGATCAGATTTATAAAGACCTGGACCTGGAGTCACCATCAGATTTACAGCGATGCTGCTGTCTGTCGTCATCACAACAGCTACTAAGATTATGTGGAGCTTTACTTGATAGCAAAATGCCATAAAAGCAGCTCAATTACTGCGCGATTATGTGTGCACGTGCGTGTGTGCTTGTGATCTTCACATAAAGACAACCGGTTTGCTATAGCGGTCTTCAGTTCTGTGTGAATAATTACTGTAAGCTTCAGTACTACTATAGAGTTATTATCACAATAATAAGCAAAACAATTTTATTAAAGATAAAAATGAGGAGAAACAAACTTGCTCGTTGTGTCTTCTGAATTCAGCCCCTTTGTCAGTTGTGAAATGGCTGCTTAAAGGAAGTTGATGCTTTTTAAATCTTAAATAACTCAGATGAGGTTAAATTGACCCAGGGGTTGTTACTGTAGCCTGGTATGATTAAAAGAAACTGACCCAACTAATAACCCAATAACTGGGTCAGATTAAACAACCCAACAGTGGTGAAATTAACCCAGTGAAAGTACCCAACCGCTTTAACCCTGAGGTTTGGTTGAGGAAATAACCCAGTATTTAAATCTTCTTAATGGCATCAGAACCAGAGATTCATCAGGTGATGTCATAATTTTGCCACAGCTTTGACAGTAACATCAGTTTAAAAGGCACCAGAAGAACCTGAGACCCGACTCACCTGTAAGGCAAACAACAGCCTTATATGTCTTTTTCTTTTGAATTAAATGGCAAGTATGAAAATGGTTCTGCAGTCATTTTAGGAAGATTAAAGCCTGCATCCATTTTGTCTTGGAAAAAAAACAGCTTGTTGTTTGATCCCTTCGAGATATCTGCACATCTGATTAGATTCCCTTCGCCACAGGCTGAATCCCTGTGGATGTTTCCAGACACATCGACCTCAGCTCATAGGACACCAGAATATGCTGTCGGGATCATATATCCCATCTGGGAACTAAAGTTGGGTAATTCCATAGAACAAAAGCGAAGAAAAAATATAAAAATGATATTCACAATAACACTGACTGCAGTGTGGGCCCATGGATAGAAAACTCTGAAGTGCAGGACATCTCGTCCTTCACAGATTATTCTGTTGTCACCGTAGATGAATTGTGCTGCGCTGCTATAAAAAGCATTATTCAAGCACGTGGTGAAAGTCTGCAGCACATCCGACGGGTAAAACTAGACAGCAGGGACTCTGTCGGGCTGCAGAGATCAAACCCAGATGGTCCGTTTCTTTGTGCACTGGCATTGGTATCCTAATTATTATTCGCGTGAAGAGAGGCTCCTCTTTGAGCCTGATAGCGTTGGCTAGCGTAGCCTGAGGCGAGGCCAAGGCCGAGCCCCAAAACAACTGCCAAACAACAGTTCTTTTCTCCGAGCTGGAGATACAAACACACTCGTGCACACGTTCAGTGGCCTCTTAACTGAAAAGAATTTAAAGAGCTTTAATCTCACTGATGGCTATCTTAGTCTAAACATGCTTCACAGATCTTTTCTCAATAAATCTACACATATGTAGAAGCACAAATAGACACAATTAGACAACTGCAACTTCTACACTTTAGCGCACACAAAGTCACATGTTGTCACTGAAATAGCAGCGGTTAATTATGTCAGTGAATGAAACTTTTATAGTCTTTTTGTTGACCACGCTGATGTTTGGTCCTATTGTTCATCCACGCTGCACAAAACACAGTTTAGCCTACAATAATCACACTGTACAAGCTGTGATGTCAATAACGTTAGTTTTAATGTCTACATAGCTTTAATGGAAAATGGATTCAAAGCACAGTGAATTTTTGACCAGTTGTAATAAATTAAATGTTAACTTGTGATTTATATGATAGATAGATAGATAGATAGATAGATAGATAGATAGATAGATAGATAGATAGATAGATAAGAAGGATAAGTCAAGGGCATGACAAAAGCTCCATTAAAACTCACATAGTTTCCATCCAATTAAATTTATAACCCACATTAAGCACCTTTGGCTCTGGGTTGCAGAAATTGAAAGATGGGGGATGTGTGTCCTCACCACAACCCCCAACACACATGCACCACACTCCTCAATCAAAGCAATAGCAGCTGTAAGCTCCATTTCAAAGTACGCCAAAAAATGTCATTAGCAATTTTACAATTTCATGCACCAGCGCTACTAACACATCTCTGAACGATGGCAGGTCATGGATGAAAGGTAAGAGGCCCCAAACCTTTGACTGAGATAGAAGAGAGATACTGTAACTCTCCTAGTTCATAGTTCACAGAGATTAAAATGACTACTACACCGCCACAAACAACAATTATTTTATCCATTTTAAATGTCGAAAACTATGTGTCTACTTCTGAATCCTTAACCAACCAGGGTTCACATTAGCATTAGCATTAGCATTGAAGGGACAGCCTGTAAAACTGTCATTTCCATTTCAGCTTCTCTCTACAGTAGATTAAAAATATGAGGAAATCTTGCTGCCAAATGGTCTTTATTATAAGACAAAAACAGGTCCTTAAGGTGCAAATGTTTTTTTCCCCCCATTTCAATATTTCAATCCCCCCGGGGCGACTGCAGCTTTCGTCTTCCTCCATGCTTGATTTAAACGTTTGATGACGTAATTGTTAGCGTGACAGCAGCGACAGCCCGTGTTGCCATGTTTGATTGATTTATCTTTTACTTTATGATAACTTTAATATTGGTACAATGTCAAGAATGGCATGTGATAACTGTATGATGATGAGCCGTCTTGAATCCCAGGCTACAGCTGATGCAGAGATGTGAACAGATGGAAAATGATGTCATCAATATGTGCTGAGAGTAAACAAGCACATGAAAATGAAACGCCGTAGTAGCTTTCATGTGTGATGAGCACAGAAGTTCAACAGCAGAAGCTACTTCCAGCACCCTTATAAGGGCTATAAGTAAGTCTGCTCTGGCCTGTCGCGCGAACTAAACCCAAATAAATAAAATAAAGGCAGGATGAGATGGAAAATCGGAAATAAATAAATTCTTTGTCAAAAAAATGAAATTTTTCAAAACAAAATTCCTGCCCCACCTAGTTCAAATTAATAGGCTTTTGACAGACTTGAGGAGATGTTGAGACCAAGCAGATGAGCTGACTTATTGATCTGAATCTGATGTATCGACACAGAGAAATATGCAGAGCAGTGGTACTTAAAGAAACACTGCTTTAATGATATCATGCACTATATAAGGGGAAACATAAAACTCCATTCCAATCCAAGGAACACTGCATGAAAGCATTCAAAACTCTTGTTGGAAATCAGTCCATTTAGAGCACAGGCAGAAGCCTGGACTGGACACCATGATCCTGGATCCCCAGATAGCACTGCATCGAGAACAGACACAGATATAACCCAATGGGGAAGAAATTAATCCTGGAAACCTCAAACATTTCAAAACAGTCCTACATTCATGAATGGTGGAACTGTGGTGGATGATATGCTCCGTGACAGACTGGTTTGTAAATAAATTCAACGCCGCCTGCTTGGTAAAACCCCACCATTGACTTTTAAGAAAGATTTCCCAAGGCATGGAAATGGCTGCAAATAATGCTAAGGATATCCCGAAAGGGAACGTGGGATCGCAGTCTGCAGCAGTTCATCACATCAGAAAAAACAGGTAAACATGCCAAGAGAGTGGAGTGTTTCCACTGTGGTGGTGCACATTATGCTAATTACTGTAAATTTAAAGAGGCTGTCTGCCATGCATGTAATAAAAAAAGGACATTTCAGCAGCTGAACCGTAGTAAACAAACCGCTGCTATTGTGCTCTTTTTGGCTCGTAATTAGCGGCTAACACGCTAACAACAACAAAAGAAAAAGTCTGGTTTTCTCTGCATGGAACGGGAACTTTATTGTGTCACTGCAGGAACTTGTAACATCACACAGGTTGTATTGTTGGGCTCCTGTCGGTTAACAGAGAATGTAAATCTATACACGCTGGGCTGCTGTTGATGCTCACTACACTTTTCATTTAACCCCGTTTTCATTCTGCCGTCCCACGACACACACTACATTACCCATAAGGCCACACCATTACCCATAAGGCCACCTTCTTAAAGGGGCCAGGCTGGCTCACATTTCTACTCTGTGAGAGAACGCCCACAACATCCTGTGATGTTTCCGCAATTTTTTAAATTTTTTTAAATTATATTATATATTTCTGAAAAATCCGCGAATCACTAAAACCGCAGAACTTAAACTGCGAATTGGCGAGGGATCACTGTACTTGATTTTATATTGGCCTCCAGTACAACTGTGAGAAACCTTGGAGTTATTCTTGATCAGGATATGTCTTTTAAACAGCATATCAATTAGGTTGGTAAAACAGCTTTTCATCACCTCAGTAATATCTCCAAGATTAGGAGCATCCACTCTTAGGGTGATGCTGAAAAACTAATCCACGCGTTTGTCACTTCTAAAATAGATTATTGTTGTGCGTTATTAGCAGGATGTCCAAATAATTCGCTGAATAGCCGCCGGCTGATCCGAAATGCAGCCTCTCTCCATTGGTTTCCTGTACAATTTAGAATAGAATTAAAAACATTTTTCTAAATATTTTTTACATATAAGGCCCTCAATGGCCAAGCTCCTCGTTATTCAATGACCTCATAATGCCTTATGCTCCTAATAAGTTCCTAGAATATTCAAAAGTAGATTTAGAGGATGGGCCTTCTGCTATCAGGTACCGTTATTATGGAACAAGTTATCTGTTCTGAAAGAGGCTGACAGTTAGTTTAGTTTTTCAAAATATTTGGAACAAAGGTATGTTTATCTTGTGGTATAGCGTCTGATCTTTTTAAAACAGTTTAAAGATGTCTGGCCATTTCAGTTATGAGTTTCTGGAGTTTTGCTGTTTGAATTTGGTCCCAACTGCTCAACTTTAAATGGGACTGCTGAAGAGTTTGTGGTTGTCTTTCATGTATTTTTCATTTCATGATGCACAAAATATTTTCTATAGGTGAAAGATCTGAACTGCAGTTGGACCAGTTCAGCAACTGGACTCTTCTCTGACGAAACCACGCTTTATTAATAGCTGTGTAATATGTGGTTTTGCTTTGTCCTGCTGAAACACTCAAGGCTTTCCCTGAAGTAGATGTCATCTAGAGCGGAGCATATGTTTGCCAGGGTCTAAAGTTTGTGAATGGAGTTCACAAAAAGGTTATTTTTATGTAACAAAAACACAAAATATAAACTTAACTGTGGGGAACTAAGGAGACGAGCAGAGAAACATGCAGAAGTTCTGTTGGCTATAAAATATTGGCTCATGTGATTTGAAAGTCTTTTAGCTTTTATTTTATTCAAATTTAAAAAATGCTCCAACTTTTTCAGAATTTCTATTGTGGCTATGCTGCTATAGACGTCATCATGTTAGGACATGAGTGGTGTCCTCACTCCTCTTCTCTTCCTTCCTTTCCTCTTCTTCCCTCAGCATCATCCATAACCGTTAATTAGCAACACCTCACAAATTAAACTGCGCTTTATTGTTTTTGTTTGTTTGTGCTGCTCTGCACTCCCCTACCCCCCTTTATCTTCTTTTTTCTGAAGATGTTGCCATTTCACTGTTTCCAAGCAGACAAGATAAATTGCACATTTATTATGGATGGTAGAAAATGTAAAGGCAACGGGCTCGGTCAAGTTCTGGATCAAGATTTGCATAATAAACTGTCAGGGTGTTAAATTAAGCAACTGCCCCAATTATTTATCACTTTTTTTAGAAATGGAAAATACACTGTGACATTAACACAAGCTGAAGTCCACCTTTCATTTATTTAAATTTACACTGTTTTTCATCCTTACTGCAATTAGCTGGTGCTGAAAATAATTAAGGAGCTACTTCCAAGTTTAATGAGTGAGTCAGATGAATTAAATAAGAAGCTGGTGGCAAAATACATTCCAACATCAATCTAATTATCCAGTGTCCTTGTCAGTTGTGTGAACGGACACAACAGTTTGAGACAACGCTGAAGTGTGATTGCAACATCCCCTACGTACCTTCCAGGCCTGGGAAGAAGAAATTACAAATGTTGTCTTTAAACATCTATCCTTGTTCTCAGTACAGAGTGGAAGAAGAGACTCAATGTAAATCTTTCTGGCACCCACCAAATAGCTCCATCAGTCCCGTGAGACTTAAGACACAATAATAATAAATAATCTACTCATTTCTCTCAGTATGTACTTCACAGCTACATTTAGACTCTCCTGCAATAATCGTGTCACTCCCAGTTTGACCACATGAACTGGGGATACTGTGACCACTATTTTTGATATAACCTCAATGCAATACTGAGACTCACAAATTACACAATAATAACATATTGTGGTTTTATATGATTACCACTGGTTTGTCTAAATACATAAAAATTAAAATAGAAGAAAAAAAATATCAAATTTCCATTGACTGTTCTTTATTTCCCTGCATGAATTAAATTAGGCTTTTTCACAAGGCTTGACGATGATAAACATGGCACCAGCTACATCACCTTTTGTTATGGCAGCACTATTGCTATGGCCCACAAATGCCTGCAGAGAGTTCTGGAGACTTCTGCGAAGATCACTGGGACCATCGGACTTTCTGCATCACACACAGCTGGATGGTATCCCCAGCCAATCACATGAACATCTTTATCTGTGCACCTTTAATCACCCCATAACCCTCCCCAGGAGAAAGGAGGTATAGACAATGGATTCAATTCAATATATATATATATATATATATATATATATATATATATATATATATATATACATGATGACGTTTAGTGGTACCAGGTATTAAAATGAACAAGAAAGTGAAGAAAAAATGGTGGTCTAATAATTTTTTCCATGACTGTATGTATCCATACGGACAGACAGATTGATAGATGCAAGCAAGTGTAATGTCTAAAGGACTATAGCCGTGTGTGTGTAGGTGTGTGTGTGTGTGTGAAAGAGAGAGAGAGACAGAGAGAGAGAGACACTTATGGTAAACAACAGCAGCAGGGAAACAAATAGGTGATTCCCTGAAGGCTTCATCAACGACCCGATCAATGATGCGTGACGGCGCAGCAGCGACGTGTAAGACGAATGAATCCACCATGACAGACCAGTTACTATCAAACAAACACAAGACAATGGCTGCTTTGCATTTCTGGATTAGTGTTTGAATATAATATATGATCAGCCTAGGCATCAGATTAGAGAATTATCAGTTTGTTTGTTTTTTTTTTGGATTGTTGGAAGTTTGTATTATCAGCTATAGTTTTTATATGTGACTTTAAAAACAACTTAGCTTTTGTCATTTTTATTTTTTTAAATCTTTCAAGACACACTGAATTCAGTAAGAAGGACAAATTAATTCCTGCAGTCGGTAATTCAGTAATACAAACTGTATGTCACCTTGTTTCGGCTCCCTCGAAGCTAAAACAAGGCGACATTATGTGTTACTGTGATAAACATGTGATGAGCTTGTTTAAAATTATAATTAAGTTGTTTTCAATCGACAAGGCTTATGAGTGGGGGGATGAAATGTATAAAGAAAATATTAAAAGATATTTCCAGCTTGAAAGAAAAGTAATCCCCTCAACTGTCAGGCTGACGAGCAATAAGATGGGAGGGGAGGTCACCTTCAGGTGAACTAAGGTGTGTTAAATAATTTATCACTGAAAATAAGTGATGAAAAAGAGACATCTGGAAGTCAGTTCCTCAGTTTAATCCCTTAGTAATTAATTTAATTCCTTTCACTTTTGAAAAGGTTGTCAGATCGCTGCCTTGTCAGTCTACAGCGGGGGAGGCGGGACTTAGCCCAGATCTAGTAGCTCATTGGCTGCTGAATGACTTAGAGTGACATCAGAGCGCCAAACCTGCCTGTCACGGTCACGGAGGAAAGGTGTTATACTGATAAATTACCCCCCCCCCCCCCCCCACAGGAGTGTAGACAGCTGAAACTAGAACAGACTGCTTTCTCTCTCGTGTTTATTGAAGATGATAAATGACTGGAAGTAAATTCGTAAAGTTTAGATTTATCAGTGACTAAGACTGGAAACAGAGAAACTGATGTTCTTCATCAGTTTGTTTTTATGCAGAACAGTTGGATTGGATATAAACGTTTCATGGACATAAACATTTCATAGACATATGTGAAAAGACTTTTAGAATGTGAACTTACCCAGTAAAGTTATATTAATAAACGTGTGCTGACAATAGCATTTCGTTCGTTCATCTTTTTTTTCTTCATGTAGCTGAAGACCTCATGCATTCAATTCAGCTTTATTTGTATAGAATAAATTACAATATAAAAAGTCTGAAGGTGCTTTTCAGAGATCCAGAGCTCGACCCCCAAGCAAATGTTATCTAAGTAATATTATTAAATTCTACTTAAAAAAAAAAAAACAATAGCAAGTAAAAAACTCCTCTAGCAGGAGAAAAACCCTGAAGCCAAAGGGGGGTTAGGAAAAACTCCACTTTAAGAGGAAGAAACCTTGAGCAGGACCTGGACCTTCCTGATGAAGACCAGCTGGACAGAGGAAGGAAAGAGGAGGAAGACGGGAGAGAGAGGACGGAGGACAGAGAAAAAATATTGTAATAAGGTTTGCAAATCATTGCATTCTGTTTGTATTTACATTTTACACAGTCTCCCAACTTTTTTGGAACAGGAGTTGTGCAAGTATCATGTCGTGCTGAAATCATATTGGATTTACGGCGGTGGTTCGATCCTGCCTCGTGCACCTCGGACCTTTGGAACAGATTGATTAGGTTTTGACTTTAATGAGCACACATATTGTATATTGTATGTGTGATGAGGAGCGACTCAGTTGGATCAACATTGATACACCGCGAAAGATTTTCATCTCGTTTTGATACTTTGTGTTCAGTCTTTGACCAAGTGATAAAAACTGATGATCACATTCTTCCCCTGATTAAACGCTTATATATCCTCCCTTTTTCTATTATAAGATATGCTGGTGTAGATTCTCAGTCATCCAAGTTATGGTAATCCTAACATTGAACTGCATCTGTGGTCAAATAAATAAAAGATTAAAAAATGAATAAACACATTTTGTGTAAAGAAGTGCATCGCGTCAGTAGTTCTCAGCCATTAAAGGAGCTGATGATTCCCAGAGACCTCTCTTCTTCACGAGGCAGCATTTCCACACATCTATCAGCCAAACGTCTTCATTTTGGGGTCATTTATCAAAGCAGTGCTGTAGTGGAGTCAGCACTGATAATAAAGGACTCTCTCTCTCTCTCTCTGTCATGTGTATTCACACACACACACACACAAAGCACATGTCTTTGTAACAAATTAATGTATAAAATATCTTGGTCTGAAAATATGCAATTCAGTAAGCCTTTTAGAGTTTCAATATAATGTTACATTACAGAACCAGCTAAAAGTATCTTTATCTCAACCCGCGTCACATCAAGTACATTTAATGTAAATGAGCAGTAATACAGAAAATAACCCGTAAGCCTTTCCTGAGTTCAGTATTAGGAAATATTTGCTTTGATGTCCTAAACGTTCCACATCATGAACGTCCTGGAGAGAGTTTCATTGGTCCACCTGAATTAACGAACAAGCACCTTCCAGGACCCACTGCAGAGTTGAAGATGCCGTCACACACCTGCTTCAACAAACCCACAGGTATCTGGACACAGCAGGCAGCACTGGAGGAACTGGGAGGAACTGGGAGGAACATCATTCAGCCTGCTTTATTATGTAACAAACTCCAGAAGACACAGGTGAAGCCTCCACAAGCGTCTGGCTTACCTGACAGTTTAAACTGAACGGTTGTCCTTCTGATCAGGTGGTCAGGTGGTCATGACACCTGTGGGAACAGTCATCTCATCTTTCCCCCTTGGGGATTAATAAAGTATTTTGATTTGATTTGAAATGGGAACTAGATGAAGGAGATGACGAGGATTAAGTCAAACAGCATTTCCATCATGGAAGAAGAGGTGGAGTTAGTGAAAGGAGTATTAATAGCTCAGAGTTCACCTGGACAACAGGTTGGAGACAACAGTGATGCTGTTTATAAGAAGGAACAGACAGACTTTACTTCTTAAGGAAGCTGAGGTCCTTCAGTGTTTCCAACAAGATGTTGCATATCTGATGTCTGCTGCATGAGCTGAGTGGCTTCTGCAGAACTGTTAATGTTAGTCACATCAAACTAAATAAAACAGTGGTGCTATGTATTTATTAAAGTGTATTTTATTAAAGTGTATTTATTAAAATGACTACTATCTGTAACTGGGACATGGGATTACTGCCAAGCTCCAAATCAACACCATTATAGGTGGACGTCAAAAAGTTTGTCTGGGACTAAGTTATTGTTTGATGTTCACTGTTAGCTAACACACATCTGTATCGATAACAGTATAAAACAAACATTTGATTGCTCACATACATATACATGCTAAACACATATACATACATGTATATCCCTGAATATGGTTTATTTATTTTACATCCAAGGATCTTTGTTTTATATTTATAGTGGCATTAACAGTGAGTTTCTAACAGTTATACTATAATACCTGACCTTATAAGTGATTATAACATGCTTTATAGTGTGTTATAATTACTGTTATAAAGCATTATGATCATTTATGAATGTTTATAACTATAGTTATACAGAGCTATAAGGTAATTATAACTCATTATAATTATAGTTTTAATGCCTTATAAATAAAGTGTTACCACATTTACATTTAAACTCGCTGCTGTTCATCCAGACTTCCATGTTTACAATCCGATTCTGATCCAGTTCAGACATATAAATAACTCAGTTTATAAACTTGTCATTGTTGAAAATGTGAGTCATCCCTCCCTTTTATTGATCTCGGTTCAGAGATCCGTGTTTGCTCCTGAGCGGCAACAGTAGCTTTGCAAGCTAATCAGACACTGAAAACCTGAAGAAAATAGCGTCAGAAGATATTTAGGAATTTCCTGATGCTTGACTAATCAGAAAACATTTCCTTTTAAGGAAGTTGTTGTTTGAGATATTTGTGTTCATCGTTCTAAGGTGATTAAGATTACGGAGGAATGATGAGTGTGAAGCGAATACAGAAATATCCTAGAGAGCAGGAAAGACCACAGTTCTCTAGAACACAACACCTCCACATAAAGGGACAACCAGTAAAACCAGTATACTTTCAGATGTGTGAACGACTGGGATCATCCATCACCAACACAGGAAGCCCAGCAGATATAAAAGTGCTGCAGTTGTTTTAGGAAACTGACATGACCAAGTTAATTAAAAATGTCTTGAAAAATATTTATTATGATAACTATACACAGAAACAGTTATTGAACACATTTTTTAATCTCATCTGAAGGATCGAGGAGGAAAAACTACTTTTTTCTCATATGTCAGGAGTAGATTTCTCTCTACAGCTTTGTTGAACCAACCAGGAAGAGAAATCACCTGCCAGTTCGAAGGTTGGTGGTTGTGTTTATTTTTGTATTCTGCAAGATAATAAAAAGCAAAGCTTGGGCTTAATAGTTATGAGAATTTAAAAAAAAAATGAAATCTTTATAGATTAAAAATGTATGTGTGCATGAGTGAATGTGGTTGGTAGTGTCTAAAAAACGCTCCATAAATGCAGTCCGTTAATAATCTCTGTGTTTGTGTGTTGTTATATTTCTTGTAAATTTTGATCAGGCACTGCTTAAATCTACTAAAGCAGAGACAGTTATAGCAAGATGTCCTTGGACTGATATGTATGTTTTTGTTTTTGTTACCTTACAGACATTAAACAGAACAGAAATTCCTCTGTAAACCAAAGTACTTCTGTAAAATCTTTTTTAGCAGCTAATGCTCAGCATCAAAACAAACCTTTGATCAAAAATCCCCCAGATGTGTGCAACAACTGTTTCTGCTGTTACCACAACCTGATTCATTCATTTGAAGGAACAAATAGCTCCCTGACAGTTTAATTTGAGTATGTAGTTTATTAATTTTGGGGAACAAATTGTTACTTTGTGCACAGCGGTTATCAGAAATTGTACCTTTTGATACCTTGTAGATATTGTACATTTAATACAACAGAAATGGAACATAGGAATTTAGAATCAGCGCTATGGCGAACATTTACTGATCTGTTACGAGGTTTGCATCTCTACTAATTTTATTTGTTATTACATGTTATTACAAACTAGTCTGAGTTACACATTGTAGAGATTAATTCCTGTAACGCTCCCATCACTCCTCCGTTCTCTGTGGGTTTTCTCATCACTCCCAGTCTGCTTGACAGTCCTCTGTCTTCCTCCTGTTCAGTTGCCATAGCAACCGACGGGCATGGAAAAATACAAGTGAGTTGATTGTCTGGGAAAAGGACAGTGACGATTGTTACTTCAAGAGAGAGTTGGTTCGGAAAAATAAAACAAACACACAAAAAACTGGGCTTTGTGTCAGTAGCTCCATGTTTTTAACTGAGGAGGTGGATTATGGGATGGTGTCAGACGCTTGAATGAGGTTTTAGAACATTAAGGTAACAATAGTAGGACCGTTGGCTCAAATACTTTAACAGTCTGTCTTCATAAACGATCGCAGAGAATTTGGGGACTCATAAGTTATGATACATGATATGAAATGTCATTCCTCTCACTGCTTTTCTCTCATAGTGACCTTCCTTTTCCATATTCGTCTCATGTTTGATATCATGTCTGATAACGTGGAGTTATCAGTTTTGATTCTTTGCCTAGTTTTGTAGCCTTGTAGGCAATTATAATTATAATAATATAGACCTGGCAGTCCAGCGCATTCACTTGTACATTTAAGTCAAAGTATGGTTATTCATATCTGCACCAGCTGATGAGGAGAATTTGAAGTACTGACCAAATTATGTCCAATTCTGCTCTGATTCTGCGACAAAAAACAAACATCTCTTGATCCAGACATTTTAGTGAATTATAAACCAATATCCAACCTTCCATTTTTATCTAAAATTCTTGCATAGAAATGATTTATTTTAAGTTTTTCAGTCAGAGTTCAGAATACATCATAGCACAGAAACAGCGCTGGTTAGAGTCACCAACGACCTCCTCGTGGCCTCAGACAATGAATTAGCATCCATGCTAGTTCTGCTGGACCTCAGTGCTGCTTTTGATACCGTCGATCACAACATTTTACTGCACAGAGCATGTTATCAGGATCAAAAGGGTTTGAATCTTATTTATCTGACATGTTCCAGTTGGTTCATGTTAATGATGTTTCTGCTATGGCGTCCAACAGGGTTCAGTTCTAGGGGCAATTCTCTTCACTCTATACATGCTTCCCTTGGTAAAAAATTATACAACGCAACAACCTCAATATTCATTGCTCTGCTGATGACCCAGCTGAATTTATCCATAAAGCCAGACAAAAAAGAACTGATGAAAAAGGAAAGCCAAACTTCAGGCATGTCTTAAGGACATTAAGACCTGGATGTCCACAAACTTTTAGCTTTTAAACTCTGATAAAACAGGATTTATTGTTTTTGGTCCCAAATACCTTAGGAATGGATTAACTGATTTTATGTTGGTCTTTTTTCACCTCCGTAATATCACCAAAACTAGGAGCATCCTCTCTCAGGGTGATGCTGAAAAAACTAATCCAAGCATTTGTCCGTTCTGGACTGGATTATTGTAATCGTTATTAGCAGGATGTCCAAATAATTCGCTGAATAGCCTCCAGCTGATCCAGAATGCTGACAGGAATCAGAAAGAGAGATCACCTCTCTCCCGTGTTAGCCTCCCTCCATTGGCTTCCCGTAAAATTTCAAATTGAATTCAGAATTCTCTTACTTACATATAAGGCCCTTAAAGGTCCCATATTATGCTACTTTTAACTCTTTTAATCATGTCTCATAGGTCTTTAGAGCAAGGTTATGAATTCTGTTGCAAAAAACCCCACACATTTAGGTTGTGAGAGCCCTCCTCTCTCCCACACTTTTTGCTGTGCTGAAATCTGTGCTGTTTTGAGTGGGCGGGATGCTATGCAAATGAGGTACTGCTCTGATTGGCTGCCTGATTCCTTGGTCCCGGTGGGCGGCTCCAGCGCCTGCGGTGGGACTTTCAAGACGCTGTAACAGGGTAAACAAACATGGATGTACAACAGCTCATGTTTGATCCTGTTTCGGAGCCTGAAGAGGAGCAGACACCGGTTGAAGAGGTTCAGCCACGGTTACAGCAGGATGTCAATGAGTGGTAGGTTGAAAATTGAGGGCCTTATCTTATGTGAAACGCCATTTGTTTTGAGCTTTTTCACTTTTCAATGGGTATAAGATAGGGAACTTTATATTACATCCAAAGTTTAAATAAATAAATAAATAAAAGGCAAATGGCGCTATTTTGCACTTTTCAATTCATAAGATAGGCATAATATAGGGCCATGAGTGTCTTATTTTTACTGTTTGCTTTGCTTTTACACTGTTATTGCCCTGGCTATAACAGTGGTTTTTATTTTTTGGCTATGTCAGTGGCTATCGTTAGCCATTACATGCTAGTGTTATTCAGCCATAGCTCAACAGTTTGATATCTAACAGACTTTATGATGCACAACTATATCTGTAAAAATATATATATTGCACCTCATGGAGGCCTACTGTAAGGTTATAAGAGCAGTGTAATAACAGTGGTGCAAGACCAGCTTTGTATTTGACACCATTATTTTTGTTTTACATTACTTTCTACAGTAGGCTACTGTTATCTAAATTCTCTATTCTTTTTCAACAGGTGCTTATGTGGGAATTGTGCAACAATGCCCACAGAACGTGAAAATGTGTGCTGCCAGGAGGTCCCACAGGTATCAATCATATGAGAAATGTAATTGCCAGTACAATGTTCTTATGGTTTGCAAAAATTTACTCAGTTGTTACCCTTTTGTTATTCCTTAGGTCACAAGAAGGATGAATCAGCTGGAAGATCCACCCAGATGCATGGTTGATCACCCTGGTCTTGAACCAGTTTGTCTGAACTTGTATTCTCTCCAGAATGCAATGAATATATATAGAGCTGACTATGGGCTCTTACGGCTTAGAGGTATAGAGCAGTAAGTATCTGTTCTACAGTCAAAGCATAATTTGATTTGCCAATGAATATTGTCAACATGATTTTTTACAATACTATAAATGACAATAAATGTGATTTAAATAATCTGTTATGTTATTACTCTATATAGAGGTAGCTTTAGCACAGTAGTGTTTTGTTGTGACCGATATAACAAAACCCAGAAGCAGTTACTGAAAAATGGCCTACAATTCTATACACACTATACACTTGCATGGTCCTTTATTGCAATTGCAGATATTTTCTCACCAGACATCCATGTACAGTATATGTGAAGACAATAAGTAATCACAACACTGACTGTTGATACATAAGATACTTTATTGCAGAGTAAAAATAAAAAAAGGCATATAATTAACCAACATAAATAAAACAAACTTATAAGTAACACAGTATTAACAAGTATAAATAAGTAATACAAATAAAAATCCTGAGATGTGCTTGTATGTCTTTTCAGTCGTTACAGATTCTTGGCATACAGATCCTTTGTGAGCTGGTGCTGGGGATTTCTGGGTCGAAGGATCAGAGTAGTCATACCAGCTTGTGTGGTGCTACGCATACGCACTGAGTTCCCTGATGCTCAAGGCGTAT
This sequence comes from Hirundichthys speculiger, assembly GCA_018398805.1. Classification (NCBI taxonomy): domain Eukaryota; kingdom Metazoa; phylum Chordata; class Actinopteri; order Beloniformes; family Exocoetidae; genus Hirundichthys; species Hirundichthys speculiger. The sequence continues at coordinate 25,942 of JAGFBZ010001097.1, forward strand.
ATGTAGGGTTCAGACTGCCTCAAGATTAAACCGCGACACGTAGCTGGCAATGACATCCTCCTTGGCTGGCCTCTCAAACTCTGCACACAGGTCTGCCGGGATGGGGATCTCCAAAACCTTGTTGGCAAAAGGTCCAGGATCCAGGATGATGTGATCGAAAATCAGGTCCATCAACTCATCAACGTATTCTGTGGAGTACAAAACCAATATCACTATATCATCCATTACAAAAGAATGTGTAACATTTTAGTCTGTACAGACACTGTCATACACCAAAATGTCCTTTGGTGTTTTCTAAATTATGTTGTAATATATTTTATACTAACTTATTCCATGTATATATTTACTTAGTTTTCTTTTGATTACCCCCAAAACAGTTTGCACACTCCAGCTCCCTTATGCAGTTTGTAATGATATCCACCAGCGATTTTTGGAGCTACATGCTCTTCTTTAGACAATGTTTGAAAAAGAGTGGCTCCAAATGTCAATTATGGATGTCATTAAAAACTGCATAAGAGAGCTGGAGTGTGCGAACCTTCAATTTGTTTTGATTACTCTGTTTTATAGGTCCAGCACCTTTTTTTATATTGTATGGATGTGTGCATTTTGTTGTCATTTTTCTATGTTTTGTGTGTGCAATAAAAAAGTTGGTTAAACATACTGAAGGTTGCATCTGTTTTGACCGGCTTGGCTGTGCATTCCCCCTTCTTGGACTTGGGAAAGTGGACCTTGAAGAGAGGTGCACCGTCAGCAGTCTTTTGGGGGCGGTTCGCATTTTCATTGAAATGCAGAGCAGACAGGTAGAGTCTGGGGAAATAAATGAAAGTAAATTAGTGATAATTAAAATACATAACAGTATTTTCAACAGGCCGTAGACATTGTGATTTCACTGAAAACTATGCATATTCACATAAATTTAGACTATAATCATTAACATACAGAATTAGTACAACATATATGTAGTACAATGAACTGGGTGTAACCACAAAACATTTGTAAAACAAGGCTTACAATGAATGGATTAGAAATGATTTTCTCATCCTCCCATACTCAGGCTGTAACCACTAACCAGCTGCACCGTGTACGGTTTATCTTTATCCATATGCTCTGTTCTCTATCAATAGTTTTTAATTTCAAACCTTTTTTCAAATTAAATTAATAACAGGATTAACTGACTTATTTTAGAATCTGACAAATAATGTATACAGCAGCAATAGTAATGTTTAGAACTGCAAAATCACTACATAAACTAAATATCTCACCGGAAACTAATAAAAACAAGTCAGTGAAACAAATAATACTCCTCACAAAATTTGTTTCGTTTTGTGTTATTTACCTGCACAGCATTCCAAGAAATGGGAAAACAACATTTTTTTGGGGCAAAGCGAAGTATCACACTGTGGAAAGCTTCGAGAGAGGAGGTCTGATGGTGAGGGCTCAGCTTTTCCACATCTTTCAACACTCGCTTGCTGGTCAGCAACTTCTCCAGTTTGTAGAAAGCAGGAGTTGCTGAAAGAACAGAATCAAGTGGGTCAATACATATGCAAGTGTTATGCCAGTGGTAACAAATAATTTTCATCCTATCAACAACTGAAAAGCTTACAAAACTCAATCCATGCATAATTTCAGGTTCAAATGTAAGTCTGTTAGTGACTTCAGTGTACAGATGAGAACATACCAGCTCTCAACCATTTACGCCTGTCCGTTGTGACGCGGACTGGATGCAGGCAATTGGGGAACAAGGGGTCATCATGGGTGTGGATGTCCTGCACATGGTTGAGGATTGAAGTCCACTTTGCCACTCTCTCAGGCCCGGAAGTAGAGGAAGCTGCAGTCCAGTATATGTGATTTTTTATACTGCGCATCCACTTCTTCAAAGGCTCACATTCCTTGTTTTTGCAGATCTTCTCCAGTTGCTTGGACAATCCTAGTAATGCAGAAACAAAGTGAATGAACACAGTGAATTGATATATGAATGTTTTATTCTAATGGAGAACAGTTGACTTGACAAGAAAGTAGAATGTGCAGTTGCTTATGTAAAAAAATTGAAATGTGGCCATGATGGGAAAAAATTGTTCACCTATGATTGTGTGTTCTATATTTTTGAACCAGACATAAAAACAGGAACAGACAAAAACATTACCTTTCTCCATGTGCCAGACATCATAAAATTGGGTGATGTTGGATTCCCTCAGGAATTTTTGGATCTGCGGGTGACGATCTGTCACTATGCAATCCAGGGTCACACCAAATTCCTCCAGGAGTGTAAGGCTCCTTTTCAGGCCCTCTTTCTCCATATGATAACTCCCCCCAACTTCATTGCTCTGGTTAAAAAAAGGGGGGAAAGGGGATGTGATTGATGATTGATAAACGTTTGTCTGTCTGTGAGCTGCTTCACTACAGGCTGTCAGGATGGAAGCAGAAACACGTCAAGGATTTTTTTTTTACCCAAAATGACAATTGCATTTTGCAGAAAAACTTTCAATGTGTAGCCCCAGATTTAACTTGTGTGACATCATTCTTTTCACCGCTGCATATACATTTTCACTAACCTGCACTAGCTGTACATCGATGACAGTGTTGCGCTTCAGGTCCATCATCGTATAACTCCCGTACTTGGCACAGTGTCCTGAGAACATAAATTTAGAGAATGGAATTGCAACAAAGTGAGTGATTATTCAGAAAGGATGTCCTTTTTTATCGTAACGTCTGAAAATAATGCTAATTTGTAATAAGCATAGTACCTGGTGAGTCAGCCCTCATATCACCACCAACAATCACGCTCTGCTCTTGACTGAGCTGTTGCAACATGGCTTCCTGCTCCGTCTTCCACTTATGCACGACAGCTGGCTCAAGGTACATCCTGGCATGTCTTCTGAAGGTGTCATACCTGTACACCTTCAGCTGCATTGCCCTGAAGATCTGATTTGAAAGACAAAAACATTATCAGTTATCCAGCTTCACACAAACGCCTCCAGTTATTAGATTTTTTTCTGTCAAACACATCAGCATGCAAATGACACTTATTAGCTGCTTTCCAAATACCTTTTCCAGTTTGAGAAAGGATGCCCCACTGAAGTACACAGCTGCAGAAAGTTGGAGGTTCCCGGCTGGGGTGCTTCCAACAACCGGCTGACTCCTCCATTCTCTCCCATAGGCACAATGAGGGCACTGCTGTTTCACTGCAAGGAATGTACCAATTCTCCTCGTATTGACATCACAGACCCTCTGGCACACCGGGCAAATTTCAAAGAGCTCCAGGAGGCAGTTCTCATACACAATGTATTTCCATATTTTCTGGATGGGAGTGGATGCTTCTCTATTTGCCAAAAATAAAGAAAAACATGCGATTTCATATCGAAAGAGGACAGATAAGCGAAACAAAGATATGTTTTATAAAAGTGTAGTGGCAATATAAAATAACTTACGACATAGTGGTTGACTCTTTTAACACAGTCACAGAATCCTCTGGATTGTATGTTGAGTCGTGTGGTTCTGGAGCCTCCATAGAAGAGCTGCCCTCCATCGGATCGTCCTCACCCTCTTCCTCATCCACCAGGTCGAGAAAAGGCCTCTTGATGGGTGTCGAAGTCATGAGAGGTTGTGTAGACAATACAGTTTCCGTCTGAGTACCTTTATATGCACAGGAGAAACACACACACACACACACACACATGAATATATGTCATTAAAATGATCAGACTTAACGTTTGAGATGCAATTAATTATTACTTTATTTTTTATGAAATCGTCTGACAGATCACAAACCTGTACTTCTGAAGTGAGGCTGTAGAGTTCTAATGGATAACTGTGTGCTGGTCGTTGCTGTCGCTGGAGGGTCTGTCTGGCAGCCAACATCTCGAAATGTTGGCCATGCCGTAGATGTACTGGCCTAACAGAGAATAAAAATATGTATTTATATGTTTTATACTTTGTGTCAAAGCATATCATTGACACATTTACGGTTCTTTAAATCTTGACATTTTTTACAGTCAATTCACTACAGTTTGTACAAAAAACATGACAATATATAAATTTTATACAATATAGCCAACAGCAGGGCTGACAGAAAACACACACAAATACCTGAATCTTCCAGCTACCTGGCGATCTCCCTCCAGCCAGCTGCCACCTTATTTTAGACTAACTATGAATCAGCTGTTCCTCACATAACGTTACTGCAGCGCTCTCCAACACGAGCGACAGGCAGAAAATATTAACACAGGGCGTCCGACAAAAGTTCAGCTGAAAACGGCACGGCGCGGTCAGTTAGGACATTAAAAAACAAAGCTATCAAATTGATTTTGTCGCTGATGCTCGCTCGCGTCTCATGCAGTTAGGACACGGTACAAACAGACACACGACGGTCACCGCGTTAGCAAAGCATAACATGCTATCAAGCTATCTGACTGCACCTTAGTAGGAATAACCAGTAAATATTATCACAAAATGTAGACACTTACCGATGGTTGGTTTGCAGTTGCTGGGTCACGTAGAGTTGGTACTGAATCTTTGTTGAGAGTCAGTTTAGAAGCTAATCCAGCTTTGAACTGACCCTCGTTGCCGAAGCAGTCCGGAAGTGAAGTGGGTAGCACAGACCAGCAGAGTTGAAGAAGTTGTGGTCGGCACGTTATTATCAAAAATAAATGCTAGCCACTGTTGTTTAACATCCTCCGATGCTGGGAGGGAAAACAAACATTTATGTTGGTTTGTACAACCGACAACGTTGCACCTAGAGTGTCTCACTCGCTTCGACATGATTAGGCGGCAATGGCAATGGCGGCCCGCGGCCGGGTCGGCTCGAAGGCGAAGAGGGAGAGGGGGAGTGGTTATGGTAATAGCATGTAAATGAGGGCCTGTTGTTACGTCACTCCAGGCCAATTCTGAATTGGCTCATTTCAGACATGAATTCCTACTTTGCAGGCTAGAGAAACAATGCAGATTCTTTGACTTTTTTCATGCCACAGCTTTGGTAGGCTGAAGGATGACTAAGATATATATGTATAGGTATGAAAAAACATGTTTTTCACAATATGACTTAAGTTCCCGTTCCAATTACGTTTGTCAACTAGGTGACAATATCAAAATTTGTTGACGACCCTTATGGACCACACCTTTTAGAGTTCCTTCAACGAAGACTCTTTACACGCAACCATCCAGACTTCGTGGGAGTGGCAGCAAGGAAATGACATGAATACAGCAAACAACCGCTGACTGTAGCTTGCAATTCTTCTGAAACTAAATTGGTATTTCCCACCATGGGCCCGATCTTCCGCCAAACCTCCTAAAGCCGCTATTAAGAGATAGCGGGTAGCGGGAAGAGCATTCCCCGCAAAGATTGCAATCTTCCACCTCCCTAAACCCGCGATCTTACCTGCGCTAACCGCTATATTATGCATGGGAGTGGTTAGGGCGTTCCACCTGTTAAACCAATCAGTGCGTCAGTAGCCATTGCCTTTAAGAGCAGGTTGTGCTACCCGCTAACCGCTATGTAGCGTCTTTTCATCCAGATCAGAGCAGCTCTCATGCGCAGCTCATCTGGGACTCTGCTGTAGAGCTTCCTCCTCTTCCTCCCTCCTCCTCCTCCGCACTGATATATACATATAAATATTTTTACACAGACAATTCCTGTCAACTACCTGAAAGTCCCAGATAGTCGGTGCGCTCCGGGTAAACGTGGCCAGGCAGAACATATTGTCAGCAGGGGATTCTGGGAGTCTGAGACGGCTGTGAGTCTTGGCGCAGTTGATGTGCCTTTTAAAATACTGCAGAACGAATCATTGGATGTGCATTTAAAGATCACGAACAATTAATGTCCCTGTCTCTCCTCGACCACCAACAGTTTCAGACATATCAGAAATAAATTCCCACATCTGTCATGGCCTGGTCGCCATGGCAGCCCTGTCTGCGTCTGTCAAGTCTCTCCCTGTCTTTAGTGGTTCCTGTTTTACTTTGAAAGGTCTGTCTTGTCTTCATTGTGTTCTGCTTTGGCCGTGACTATTCCCACAATCCACCACAACTGCTGACCAGACATCCTCTGACATCAAGAGAATAAAAACGTCTGACAGTAATACGGTGATGCGTAATCGAGAGGTAGAGCCGTTTGTGCACGTCCACATGTGACCAGGTGGACGCACATTTATGCCATTTGGACGTGCGGTCGCGGGTACCCGCTATCCTAAACCCGCGATAAACCCTGACTCACATTGTAGGTGTGGCAATGGCCATGTCTTTTGCGCTTTCCACAACCACCGCTACCTGCTATCCTAAACCCGCAATCTTGCGATTGCGGGTTTAGTTTGCTGAAAGCGCACAAGGCACGCCCATTGCCACACCTACAATGTGCGTAAGGGAGTCGGCATAGCGGGTAGCAGCTTCAGGGAAGCGGAGTTCCTAAAGCCGCAATTTGCGGGTAGCGGGTAGCAGCTAGCAGGAGGTGTATGATCGGGGCCCGTGTCTAACAACTTAGGAAGTATTTTGGAGCACGGTCAGGGTGCTGCTGGGTAATTCAGTTATGCCAGCTTCCACAGTATAAAGGTTTCCCCATGACTGCTTTAGTCACACAACGTAAACCGTTACAGAGGTCTCACTTTCAAGCGGTTATCACGCACCTACAGGCACCTACAGGCACCTACAGGTGTGCAGTAAAACCCCAGGAGGAGGAACAAGGAGCTAATTCTAAATGTTTAAACATATTATTCCAATAATGAGAGAACCAGTGAAAGTAAAATACTCTGTTGCACTTGTTGCTTTATAATACCTGCTCAGATAGTCACTTGATCAGGTAATCAGATTTAATCAGACTGCTGTTACAAGCTGCTCTCATTCACACAAGCAGCTAATAGCAGAAAGGTCTTATCTGTTTCTCACAAACGGCCAGTTTGTTATGGAAGTATAAGAGTCTATTTAGGGCATGTTCAAAGGGATATTATAATCAATAATAAATGGCTTGGCCCTGTTTAAGAGGGTGGTGGTTCAATTTTGAATTGCAGTTGTAGCCTGAGAGCTCATTCTGAGTGTACAAGAGCAAACTTTTTGATCTTGTTTTACAATTTGTGAAGTGATGTTGTAAATTACTTGTCCTATTTTTGTGTCCCGATTTTACCCCACTGTTAAACTAAAAAATTAATTCATATATTTCTACCAATGATTTGAAAGCAAAAAAGATGTGTTGTAGCTCTCTTAAACTCTGAAACATTCAAACTCTCAGTATGAGTTTAACAACCTGGGTCAAAACACACGTAACTGGATGTTGCACTGAAAAAATCAGGCAGAAGAAACTTCAAAGGCGATGATAAATTATACAGTCTGAATTTCATTTTATGACTTCATTTTAGGGCTCCCAGAAGTTTCAGATTGAAAGGAAAATGCCATCACTATTTAAAGCCATCACTATTTACAGTCATCACTAATTACAGTCATCACTATTTACAGTCATCACTAATTACAGTCATCACTATTTACAGTCATCACTAATTACAGTCATCACTATTTACAGTCATCACTAATTACTGTCATCACTATTTACAGTCATCACTATTTACAGTCATCACTATTTACAGTCATCACTAATTACAGTCATCACTATTTACAGTCATCACTATTTACAGCCATCACTATTTACAGTCATCACTATTACAGTCATCACTATTTACAGCCATCACTATTTACAGTCATCACTAATTACAGCCATCACTATTTACAGTCATCACTATTTACAGCCATCACTATTTACACTAATTACAGTCATATTTACACTCATTCACTAATTACAGCCATCATATTACAGCCATATATTTACAGTCACACTATTTACAGTCATCACTATTACAGTCACATCAGTCATCACTATTTACAGTCATCACTATTTACAGTCATCACTATTTACAGCCATCATATTTACACTCACTAATTACAGTCATCACTATTACAGTCATCACTATTACAGCCATCACTATTTACACTATTTACAGTCATCATTTACAGTCATCACTATTACAGTCATCACTATTTACAGTCATCACTATTTACAGTCTCACTATTACAGTCATCACTATTTACAGTCATCACTATTTACAGTCATCACTAATTACAGTCATCACTATTTACAGCCATCACTATTACAGTCATCACTATTTACAGTCATCACTAATTACAGTCATCACTATTACAGCCATCACTATTTACAGTCATATCATTACAGCCATCACTATTTACAGTCATCACTTTTACAGTCATCACTATTACAGTCATCACTATTTACAGTCATCACTATTTACAGTCATCACTAACAGTCATCACTATACAGTCATCACTATTTACAGTCATCACTAATTACAGTCTCACTATTTACAGCATCACTATCACTATTTACAGTCATCACTATTTACAGTCATCACTAATTACAGTCATCACTATTTACAGTCATCACACAGTCATCACTATTACAGTCATCACTATTTACAGTCATCACTATTTACAGCCATCACTATTTACAGTCATCACTATTTACAGTCATCACTAATTACAGTCATCACTATTTACAGTCATCACTATTTACAGTCATCACTAATTACAGTCATCACTATTTACAGTCATCACTATTTACAGTCATCACTAATTACAGTCATCACTATTTACAGTCATCACTATTACACAGTCATCACTATTTACAGTACTATTTACAGTCATCATTTACTCATCACTATTACAGTCATCACTATTTACAGTCATCACTATTACTGTCATCACTTTACAGTCATCACTAATTACAGTCATCACTATTTACAGTCATCACTATTTACAGTCATCACTATTTACAGTCATCACAGTCATTTACAGCCATCACTATTTACAGTCATCACATATTTACAGTCATCACTATTTACAGTCATCACTAATTACAGTCATCACTATTTACAGTCATCACTATTACAGTCATCACTATTTACAGTCATCACTATTACAGTCATCACTATTTACAGTCATCACTATTACAGTCATCACTATTTACAGTCATCACTAATTACTGTCATCACTATTTTACACCATCACTATTTACAGTCATCACTATTTACAGTCATCACTAACACAGTCATCACTATTACAGTCATCACTATTACAGTCATCACTATTTACAGTCATCACTATTTACAGTCATCACTATTACACATCACATTTACAGTCATCACTATTTACAGTCATCACTATTTACAGTCATCACTAATTACAGTCATCACTATTTACAGTCATTTTACAGTCATCACTATTTACAGTCATCATTACAGTCATCACTAATACTGTCATCACACTATTTACAGTCATCACTATTTACAGTCATCACTATTACAGTCATCACTATTACAGTCATCACTATTTACAGTCATCACTATTTACAGTCATCACTGATTACTGTCATCACTATTTACAGCCATCACTATTTACAGTCATCACTATTTACAGTCATCACTATTTACAGTCATCACTATTTCACACATTACAGTCACATCACTCACAGTCATCACTAATTACAGTCATCACTATTTACAGTCATCACTATTTACAGTCATATCACTGTCATCACTATTTACAGTCATCACTATTTACAGTCATCACTATTACAGTCATCACTATTACAGTCATCAACTATTTACAGTCATCACTATTTACAGTCATCACTATTTACAGTCATAACAGTCATCACTATTTACAGTCACACAGTCATCACTAATTACAGTCATCACTATTTACAGTCATCACTATTTACAGTCATCATATTTACAGTATTCACTATTTACAGTCATCACTAACTACAGTCATCACTAATTACAGTCATCACTAATTACAGTCATCACTATTTCAAAGGGCTGCGTCGTGTGAGAAAGAAAATACTGTAAAAGTCTTTGACCAGAGTTTGTTATTTATTCAAGAATGTAAATGTAAATTCATTTTGTTCTGTATTTGGTTGTGGAAGTGAAAAAAGGGGGAGGAGTTAAGAATTTGGAGTTGTAGTAGTATGAATGATTGATAGATGCAGATGTTTATGTCTCCCACATGTCTCCTACATTTTATTATAATCACATTGGGGATCTTTTATTAGTGACTTTATCAGGTTTTTATAAGTTATTTAGAAGCTGCACCAGGGGTTGGACAGAGTAGCACTGTGATGATCACGTTCTTCGATTTCTCCAGGGGTTTGCAACCTGATTCAATGTGCATAACTGTGTGAAAAACACAGGTGGATACCTCAACAGTAATCTAGATTATTTATCTCCTGAGACACCACAGTTTGTGACACTGAAGAATTCAATCACTTCATCTTGAATATGAAAAAAAAAAAGATTTGAGAAATTTTGTCAAACCAAGAATAAGTCCGACACTATTTTTATCCCATAAGAATAAGTGGAGATGTTAGAGGACAACAGTTACAGGAGTTTGTCTACCAGAAGCCACAGAGGTGACTGTATTTCCTGAAACAACTTCAGTATTTGTAGCAACATGTTGCTACTTTAATAACTCTGATGGTGGGCGGGAATGTGCACAAATTAACTGCAGGTGGTGCTCAAGCACTTCCCCTTTTACCCTCCTGGTCTTCCTCTTTTGAACTTGTATTTTAGTTGATAGGGACATTATTTATTTCTCTGAATTTAATTTGAATGAAAAATTGACAGCTGGATTTGAGTTTTATTTCATCCCGGACCCCTCCCCCGTGTTAGGGTTAGGGTGAGCTGCAGTCACCTGTCCCCCTGACATGGTTACGTTATTAACAACTTTAATCCACTCGTCCAACATGAAATAACAATGAAAAAGAGTTTAAGAGGTAATGAGAGAGTGTAAAAGGACCACATCTGCAAGAGAAAAAGAAGAAACAAGAAAGAGTTGTGGTGTTTGACGTCCCCACCTCCGTCCACGTCCATAGCAGCTCCGCTCTGATGACGGTTGGTGTTCACACCTTTTCATCCAGAAACACAACCCAACAGAACCCGTGCTCCAAACCCAATCCATACAACCCATTTTAGGTTTTAGGCAATATGCAGACATCCAAAACTACTCAAGAGTCATTTTACATAATACTGTTACAGCAATTGATTTGTTATCAGTATTCTAGACAGGTCATCAATATCAAGCAGAACAAATGAACATCTATGGTAAGGTGTGTTTTACCTGAACTGACTGCCTCGGTCCAAATGGACCGGATGGGTCTCAAAATCAGTACTGAATTGTGTATTGTTTGATTTTGCTACAGTAGCCGGGCCCAGCGGCTCGTCTTTTCCAGGGTCCAGAAACCCAGTTTACCAGCCACATGAACCATGTGACTTCATGTCATCAGGCTCAAGGAAGATCTCTCTTTCTACATGTTCTATTCTACACAAAATAAACGCTCGTTTTAATGATTCAACAATGATTCAGTCTGTGTAACAACTAGGGCTGGGCAAAATAACGCGTTATTACCGCATTAACATATTAATTTATTAATGCCGATATTTATTTTATCACGTGTTAACGCATGTTGCTCACATGCTTTTATTTTGAAAAGTCTGTTTCTGGCTGCTGAGGAAACGGAAGAGAATTAGCAGGTAAACAGGCAGAAAAGCTAAAACAGACATAGAGAACAGTAAAGTTACAGAACTTTACATGAACATTATTATTTTAAAGTTCTCCCAGACGGAGGATTCAACAGAAACAAGGTTATTTGTAACAACTGACAAGTTGAACTCCCCGTTAAAAGTTTCTGCTGTTACCTCAGAAATTAATGTTTTAATGTTCTGATTGTGGCTCAGGATTTTGTTGGTAGACTTTTTTTTTATTTTTTATAAAAACAGGATGACATTAATGCCCTGGCAGTGGCAATAAGCTTTATTTTATTTGACATTTTTTAAGATGAGATTTACACTAAATATGTGTTACTGACAAGTGCTGATGTTAAAAGTGTTTGAACGACAAATGTTATGACACTTTAGTTCATATGGCAGCAGAACATTTAAATAAAAGTGACCTTTACACTACTGTTGAATTCATTATTTGATTTTCCTTTTACAATGTGATTAATCAGGGAAATCATGCTTTTGCTCTCATACTCTTTCCTGCTGTTTCTGGAACATTCATAAAAGCGACAGTAGTGTTTCTGTGAGAAAAAAAAAAGAAGTACATACCTGACTGAGAATAATAATAGAATATTAAAAGGTTTGTGGTGAGAGAGCAAAAATGGGAGAGAGACTACCGCGATGACAGAGAGTGAAAATGATGAAGAGTGTCGGGTTACTGGTGACATTGTTAGAAAACTATTTCTCTCTCTTTTTTTAATCCCTCTCACATCATCCACATTTGTCCCCCCCCCCCCCCCCCCCCCCCCCGCCCTCAGGTTTCTCCCACAGGTACCAGCAGCACAAACATTTTCCCAGGGAGGGTGTGAATGAATGAGAACATTGTCCTTCATCTCAACAGCGTAGAGGAGGATCCAGGAGGAGGGGAAGTGGGAAGGGACAAAAAGAAGGAGGGATGAGGATGAGAGAAGAGCTGTCAGGGGACAGAGGGAGAGGAGGAGAGGAGAGGAAACGAAAGAGACAAAGAAGGGGTAGATAGAGAAGTATTCATAAACAGGGAAGAAGAGGAGAAGTGTGGAACAGAATAAAACAGAAAACTGTGGGTGTTAAAAGGTAAAAATGGGAAACAGTAGGAAAAGAAAGATTAAAGATGAAACGAGAAAAGATGGTGCTGTTGTGTTGTGAGATGAGAGGAATGAAGACAAGTGAAACTTGAAAATTGATGCTGTTTTTAACTGTATTTTAGATATGAAGACATGGATGCAGAGACTTTCCTTCAGCTCAACCAGGAATAAAAAACTGAGGTTTTAATTATCGGTCCTGAAGGCAAAAGAGAGAAACTTTTACTGAAACTAAGAGACCTGAAACAAGACAAGAACCTGGGCGCCATTTCTGACTCCGAGCTTAATTTTATTCCTGTTTAGTGCAGTTCACAGTAACGCAGTCAGGTTTGGGTCAAACCAAAAAAAAATAAAAAGGTCTTGATCAAAATCAGCTGGTAAATTCCTCCCGATGAGGAAAAATGAAAACAAGACCTAGAATTCCATAATTTGGTGAATTGAGTTAAAGCTGGATTTTATTTCATTTCTAAGGCCAGTTTTAGCAACAGAGTGAAACACACATTATTTTTAAATACTTATTTAGTACTGAATAAAAATAAAATCATTATGGTGAGAGACTTTAACATTCCTGTGGATGCAGAAATATATTAAATGTTAATTTAAGTTCTATGTTAGACTATTAGCTATTAGCACGCGGAGTATCCCTTATATTTATGTTCTACACGACTTCCAGAACCTCAGCCAGCTCTTTAGTTTCCTGTGTGCCATTATTGGACAAACTGATCAGTCCAGGTGTGTCTGAGCATTGCTGTGAGGTCAGACACACCTGGATTAAGTAATGTGCAGTATTATTGTTCATACACCTGGAGTGAAAGAAAAATTACAAACTCAAAGTCATGTTGTTGTGCACATCATTAGCAGTTTTTTCTTTCTTTTTTTTAACCATTTGGATCATTTACATAGAAATTGCAAAACGGTTTATAGACTACTGAGCAGATGTTTAAGCCTAGAAATATATATGACTCCACCAGGATTCACAGGTAGCTAACAGCTAAAGGCATAAAGGATAATGATGTAATGATGCTGTATAGTTAAAGAAAGTATGACGAATGGCTTTATTTGTTCTCAAGAGAAATGGAAAATTACTAAAAAAAATCTCTTTCTGAAATGAATTCAGTAAAATGTGGCTTTGATTCTCACACAGCCTGGACGAAGGCACATAAAGAAATATAACACCTATTTATCTCGCACCTACACAGCAGGGAAAAGACAAAACAGTGAACGATGTGAACGATGGAGACGCGCTAACAGCAGATGTCCCAGAATAATGAGCTTAACTATTATCACTTCACTTGGTCCTTTGAAAGACGGATTGATCCAACGTCCACATGTGTGAATGGTCTGTGATTAGGGGGGGGGGGGGGGGGGGGAGATGTGGCTCCACAACAGCCCCTGTCATTTAAGAAATGAACATTTTGAAAATGTTTATGGTGTTTGGATGGTTGTTAACCACACTTTGTCTGAAATGTTGTTTTTTTTTTTTTTTTTACCTGAAAGTGAATTTACAACATATGGGAATAAAACCAGCACACATTAGATCTTAATACAAACTTGCTTATTTCCTAAAAAAATGTAAGAGCAAGAGATCTCCTTTGACTGCCAGGTTGACTGTTCTGCAATTACAGGTGGGGTAGGTGATCTTTGAAAAAACGGTTCCATCAATCCAACTGAAGTGAGATTTTGAAAATAAACACTCCCTCCCTCCTCCCAAAGGCTCCGCCTCCTCCTCTTGAGCCCGCCCCTCGAAACCACGCCTTCACATGATTCACGACTACCTGAACCACAGGGAGGGAGGGAGGGGTGGGGGGGAGTGCATTGATATTTGATGGACGTATTATGCAGCCAATGAAAGTAATGATGATCACTATTTTGATTGGTCAGAGCTTTTCTCTGATTATACCCTCTAGACCGGACCAAAACATTTAGTTTTTTAGCAAACATTTTATTTCAGTGGGTGAAATGGGAATGTGAAAAGGTTTTCAGGCAATACTGTAAAAAGTGCTGCAAAAAAAGATCACCTACCCCACCTTTAAATATATAAAATAGAATAGAAAAAAGAATAGTGTAGAATGGGGTAAAGTGAGACACCCCCGTATCTAAGCAACAGGACACACCTGTGGTCATTTAATTATCAAGGCTCGTCCTTTTCACCGTGGCCAGGAAGAACCTGGTAAACATGTGTTTTATTCTCTAAAATTAAGTAGTTTAGATTCCCTTTCTCCTTTTCTTTAACAGGCATAAATTCCCCCCACACATGATTTTTAATGTGGATGAAACAGGTGTCCATATGGTACGAAGGCCTCACCAGGTGAGATAAACGCACACACCAGGCTGACAGGTGTAGCTTGTGATAACGTAATAAACAGGCCTGGCGGGACCTCAGAGCGAGCAAGGCCCAGAATGGTGCTCTGAAATCGGGTAGGAGATGGAGCCAGCAGCCTCTCGTCCACCTCCAGGACCCTGCTGGAGCTGTGTATCTGGTCTGGGTGCCTCTGACTGGGCTCCAGCAGATTCTCATCCACCTCCAGGACCCTGCCGGAGCTCTGGTTCCTCTGGGGGCCTGCACTGGCCTCTGACACCCACTCACCAGCCTCTCGTCCACCTCCAGGACCCTGCTGGAGCTCTGGATGGAACCTACAGATCAAACATCCCGTTAATTCAGAACTTTCTGTTTCAGGTGGTGACACAAAGAGGAAAAAGTTGGTTCCATCACATCGGCCCAGAGAGGGGAACTGGTAACACTGGTCTGTGCTGTTAATGCTGCTGGAGACGCTGCACCTCCGATGCTGGTCTTTCCCAGAGTAAAGTTTAAAGACTGCTTCATGATCAATGCACCTCCAGGAGCAAAAGGTACGTCCACCAGAACAGGATGGATGAATGAAGATAGCTGGGGCGAGTTTCTGGGTCACCTGATAAACCACACCTACTGTTCACCTGACCCCCCCATGCTTCTCATCATGGACAGTCTTAAAGCTCACGTATCACTCAGGGCAGTAGAACTCGCCAGGAGCAATGGTATCGTTATGCTCACTCTCCCACCTCACACATCCCATCATGCACCTCTGGATGTGGCCGTGTACGGTCCATTCAAAGCCCAATACAGCCGAGCTCTCGATGGGTGGATGCAATCGAATCCTGGCAAAACAGTCACCATCTACCAGGTTGCAGGACTTGTGAGTCAAGCCTTCATGACAACCGTGACGCCACAAAACGTGACTTCTGGGTTTAGGTCCACTGGGATTTTCCCAGACAACCGTGACATTTTCCCGGATGAAGCGTTTGCACCATCCGTTCCGTCAGACCGGCCAAACCCTGGACTACAGCCTGCCACCGCAGATGCTCCACCTCCGGGAGAAGTTATCAAACCCTGAACTACAGCCTGCCACCGTAGATGCCCCACCTCCAGGAGAAGTTACTGAAGGCCTGCACCCTGCAGATGATCCTCCTGAAGATGACCCTCCTCCCGTACGAATTCACCCGCTCCGGCGCCAGCTGACTCGGATCCAGGACCTTTAACTACCCGTTGGACAAGGATGGGCCAAAAGCGCAGCATTAGCCAGGGCCTTCTTAGCATCATCAAATGCACGCACCCTTTCAGGAGTCCACTCTATCACCTGGTCACCTTTTTTGATTCGAAGTGCATCATACAAGGGGTGCATGAGGTGAGCAGCTTGCAGGATGAAATGGTTATAAAAGTTCACCATCCCCAAAAACTCCTGCAGGGGTTTCACTCAGGGAGGGCGAGGAAAAACTGAATCCGCTTCAACTATGGCAGGAAGGGGAACCACCCCTTGAGGAGACACTCAATGTCCCAGGAACTCAACGGTAGGCAGATCAAACTGGCATTTAGCCGGATTAACGATCAGGCCACGCCCACTCAGTCGAACAAACAACTGGCGGAGATGCACCATGTGTTCTTCTGCAGAGGGGCTAGCCACCAGTATATCGTCCAAATACACAAACAAAAACGGCGTACCCTGCAGGACCGAATCCATAAGTCGCTGGAAAGTCTGCGCCGCACCTTTAAGGTCAAATGGAATCCGCAAAAACCCAAAAAGACCAAAAGGAGTGGTAACAGCAATTTTGGGAACATCTAAGGGATGTACAGGAACCAGATGGTAGAGACGGACTAAATCCACCTTGGAAAACCATATGCAAAGGGGACACCCACGGACTTTTGGAGCGGCGTACGATGCTGAGGCGCTCCATGTCAGCAAACTCAGCCTTAGCTATGGCTAACTTAATGGTATCTAGGCGGCGTGCCTGCACAAAAACAGGTCGACCCACAGTTGGGATACAATGCTCCACCCAATATCTAGCCACGATAGCAGAAAATGTGGGTTGGGACAGAGCAGGACACTCTGCTAACAAACGCTGATACTCGTCACCCGTGGCAAGCATGTTAGCAAGAGGCCGATGGCCAGATCCCCCAAGTTTGCAGGGGTAGGTATCAAATGACATAACATCAATTAAACAGCTGTTGGCAACATGTACTAACAACACTAACAACATGTACTAATAGCACCCAAAATAGGTTCAGACACAGAAACAACGACAAAGTCCCACTCGAACCGACGTCCACTAAGATACACAGTCACAGACCTTGAACCAAAGGTGCGAATAGGTGCGCCATTAGTGGGGGCCACGGCTCTGACACAAAATGTCCGTCGCCGAAACCGGCATTATGCTCCGCTGCGCCCCCGAGTCCACAAGGAACCGACGTCCAGAAACATCATCCACGATAAAAAGCAAATTTCAGGAGTTGTTGAAAACGTGAAAAGGAAGAACTGATTTCATTTTGGTTCTGATACGGAAGAAATCCTGGATTCTGGATCACTTTCAAAATTTTCGATAATTGTTGCGTTTAGTGGAGGTCTGCGCTCTCTGAGTGCTTTTCTAGTTCTAACATGTATTTCTTACAGGTTTTCATGTAATTTCATGTATTATTTATAATTTATTAAAAAAACATGTTTGAATTTTGGGAGCCTTGGAACGGATTAGAGCATTTACACGGATAACGCGCCTCTACTTATGAGAGTTTCAGGTTACGAAATTACTTCCAGAACCAATTCATTTCATAAGTAGAGGTACTTCTGAAATCCATTTTAATGTTGCAGCAGATGTTACTTTTTTTGGTCTGCAGTTATGCGTAAAACTC
This sequence comes from Hirundichthys speculiger, assembly GCA_018398805.1. Classification (NCBI taxonomy): domain Eukaryota; kingdom Metazoa; phylum Chordata; class Actinopteri; order Beloniformes; family Exocoetidae; genus Hirundichthys; species Hirundichthys speculiger. The sequence continues at coordinate 43,764 of JAGFBZ010001097.1, forward strand.
CAGGGAATATAAACTAAGCAGAAAAAGTAAGGAAATTTGTTTTTGGTAGATTATTTCCTTGTTTAAAAACACTTTTGGTTAAAAAAAAAAAAAAAAAATCATAGACTGCTGGCTCGTCTGATTATTTATCTTTGTGCCAAATGGGCCTCGTTCTTAATGAACATGCATTTGTGGGATGAGCAGCTGATTATGTGTGTTGCACACAAAGATTTGCCAAATCTCCTCTGCCAATGCCAGAAGTTTTTTTTTTTTTTTTTTTTTTTTTTTTTTTGCTGTTCACTGTTGTTTGGTGAATTGAATGATTTAAGTCTGAAGAAAGAAGACATATTGGCAATTTAACAATTTAAATGTATTTATTTAACAAACAGGAGCTTTAGTAGTGCACTATTTTACTATGGGACTTATGTGCAATAAGATTCATTCATTCATTTCAAGTGAATGTCTACTGAACAGTTTTTGAATGTACATATATTTACATAGCACCTGCCACTTTTTATATCTTATATTTTATATTTTATATCTTATTCCTATTTTATTTTATTCTCCACAAATGCACCGGGGAGTTGCACTCAAATTTCGTTGTATGCAATACAATGACAATAAAGGCGATTCTGATTCTGATTCTAGTAGTGCATGAAAGAGCCACACATGACCACAACAGCCTGGCTCCTCCTCCTCCAGCTGGTCACCTGCCCGGCCTCGCTGCACCAACACACCGTCTCTATCAAAAGATGTTATTCTATCGCTGCAGTAATCACCAAAGCGTTCTCTTTGAACTATGATCCAAGGGCCGACTCACTGCTGAACATAACATTCCTCCACATGTTCAGGTTCCAGCAGACTTGTTGCCAACACCGGCACAAATGGGCCTGAAGGTGAAGGGCGGTCATGGCAGCCCTCCGTGACCAGGGATCTGCTGTCTCTTCTGTTTAGTCTGGACAGACAACCTTTGGACATCGTCCTGCAAACCCTGACTCCAGATCTGTAGAAGACGGCCTCCAGTTGTTCTTAAAGGATGAGGAAATGTCTCTGACATCCAGCGTTACATCAGAATCAGCCTTCAGTTTTCAGATGTTTGGGCTCCGTATTAACACATGACTGCAGCACAACATTTCAGAACGTTGAATATAACCTTAGGAGTACATGGTGCATTAATAAATAAAGCACGCTACATAAATTAATGCATTAGGAATATGAACATGTTGTCCCATCTTTGTAGTCATCAGAGGCAGCTTTCTCTGTTTCACAGACACACACTCATTTATTAGACCAAATGATTCCTATAAATCACTTTAGATTATAGGTCATGTACATCCAGCCTCTGGGGGATTTAGTGTTGCCAGTTAGCCTAAAAAGTATGATATGAAACCTACTTAAACACAAAATCCACACGTAAAGCCCATCTGAACCTGAATTACTCAGCTCCTGTTGTAAAGTGACGTTGCTGCCCAGAAGCAGGAACACATGGAACCACATGGCAACGTTGGGTCCAAATACCCAGATGTGTGACGTCAGTGAATTCAATCTATAGCAGCATAACTAAAAGATGACAGCAGAGGAAAAAGCTTTAATGAAAATGTAGAGAGAGCTTTTGAAGCCGGATGGCGTCTCTCCTCTTTGGTCCACAGCATCCTTAATTTCCAAAAAGAATTTCAAGATTTTGATTCATACGACCATAAAACAGCTTTCCATCTTGCCTCAGGCCATTTTCTTTGCTTGATACAGCTTTAGCCCTTTAAAAGGCATATGTACCGGGGGGGTACATATGCCTTTTATTTAAGATATTGTCATATCTTTTGAAAATATTATGGTTGCAGATGATGTGATCTTCAAACCGTTGGCAATTTTACGTTGAGGAACATTTTTCTGAAATTGAGCCACAATTTTTAGATGTAGTTGTTATGCAAATTGGTGAGCGTCTGTTCATCTTTTCATTAAAAAGGTGACATGTCTGAACCCTGGAGGTGGTAACGTCAGGCTCACGGCCATCACACAATGTCCAGGTTTTAATAAAACTATTCCTATCTTACATGACCTCAAAATTAGCCTCAAAATTAGCCTCAAAATTAGCCTAGAAGAAAATAGCTTAGAAGAAATAGGATCTAGTATACAAGTAGAGAAAAACAATCTTAAAAAGAAACCAGTTGGTGCAGCTGAATCCAAGGTTGCTGTACTGTACAATGTAAACTCCATAGTTGGAAGGAGATTATACATTTGGTCTCTAATATTTATTATTCTATCAATAAAGAAATCATTAACAGTAAAGTGTATTGGAGCAAAAATTGGAGCTATTCTTCTATTTCTCTAGCTTTACAAAATTCTTACCAAACTATCTTTCCAAGCTAAATTGAATCTTTTTAAACTAGTAGAGTGCCACTTTCTTTCCAGTTTTCTACATCTTTGCTTTAAATTTTATATCTCTATCTATTCAAGGATTGTACACAGTAACTCTGTAAAACTATCAGTAAAGTTATAAATATATGTATGAGCAAGACTTTCAAGACTGTCTGTTTCATTATTAATATGTGACAAGTGCTTGAGCGGAGCAGGAATTTTCTTCTTGAGTTTTAATGGCAGGTCTCTACTGAAACAATTTATTTATAACGTACTAAATTATTTTTACATGTAAACTGGAATGGTGATTGAGAAAGTTCAGATAGAATTGGGTTTTGAGAAAAGAGAGTAAAGTAGTTGAGTTCAGTTCCAAGACAGTAATCCCTCACACTTTGCGGTTAATGGAGGCTGGTGACCCCCCCCCCCCCCCCCCCCCCCCACCGCCCCCCCCCCCCCCCACCCCCCCCCCCCCCCCCCCCCCCTTTCACTGCAGCATCATTTTTGGCGGTAACGTTTGTGAACACATTCTGCTGCTATTCTTTGTTTTTCTTGTTGGCTAAATTTTATAAACTTAGCTCCATGTTCGCTGTCAAAAAGCCAACATAGATTATATTCTTTCATAGGGATGGAAATCGAGAACCGGTTCCTGTAGAGAACTGGTTCCTGTAAAGAACCAGTTCCTGTAGAGAACCGGTTCCTGTAGAGAACCGGTTCTCTACAGGAACCGGTTCTCTACAGGAACCGGTTCCTGTAGAGAACCTGTTCCTGTAGAGAACCTGTTCCTGTAGAGAACCAGTTCCTGTAGAGAACCGGTTCCTGTAGAGAACCAGTTCCTGTAGAGAACCGGTTCCTGTAGAGAACCGGTTCCTGTAGAGAACCGGTTCCTGTAAAAGACCGGTTCCTGTAGAGGACCGGTTCCTGTAGAGAACCGGTCCCTGTAGAGAACCGGTTCCTGTAGAGAACCGGTTCCTGTAAAAGACCGGTTCCTGTAGAGAACCGGTTCCTGTAGAGGACCGGTTCCTGTAGAGAACCGGTTCCTGTAGAGAACCGGTACCCTACAGGAACTGGTTCCTGTAGGAAACCGGTTCCTTGTGTTTCAATTCCATGGAATCGTTTGGCAGTTTATCCAGCGATTCTCTTATCGATTCCAACCAGCACGAATCTCACGTAATTTACGCAACTTAAGCACAGTCAATTCCAGAAAGCACTTACGTGATTAAGTTACGTCGGTTTAGCACGTTAGCATTGCTGTTGTAAACAACAATGGCGCCCACCAGGTTCAAACGCTCCAAAGTTTGGCTTCACTTCACCAAAGAAAGATGGCAACAAGGCAACTAGCAGTCATTGTAAAGTGGAGATAACAGCGTCGGGAGGGAACACGGCTAACACGCAGAAACATATGAACACACAACATGCTAACGAGTGTCGTGTTTTTGACGCTTCGGACTGATGGATCTCAACCCAGCAGCAGTAGCCAAGCTAAGATCACCTCTGGTAACTCTGGTTAGTAGCTATCCCGCTGCCGATGTGCTTCTTTGTAAAACACGCTATAACATTAGCGCTATGCTATTAAACGAATGCCTTTATTACATTTAGAAGACGACCGTGACGACTCGCTCCTGCTCACTAAATACCTCCAGAAAGATCACGCATCCTTCCTGAAAAACCAGACATGCTTATTTTTCTGCTAAAGAATTAATTCTTCATAGCATTTGCAGATTTGTACTATGCACTGTTCCGTTGTATTTGATAGTATTTATCTTTCTTTATTATTATTTTTAAGTCAAATCCTCAAATCATCAAATCCAAGACTATGAAGTCTTTTTAAGAGCAACGTATGATCCACTGTATCAAATGTAAAGATCAATAAAAAGAGCTGCACAGTGTTTTTTCTTGTCTAAAGCTGTTATAATGTAATTTAAAACGAGTGACTGATGTCTACTGAGAATATCATGTTGAGAGAAATGATTTTATCTGAGTGTTGACAAGAGATTCCAATATTTTAGCTAAACATGATAATTTAGAAATAGGTCTGTAATTATTATGGTTAGCTGTTCCACCACCTTTATGTAATGGTGTTACATAAACCTTAGGGACAGTGCCGTATATAAATAAGTACATTTTAATAGTGTTATAGAAGCAAAGAAATCAAACTATTACATTAACATGTACAAAAGAAAAAAAAAAAATTAGCAACACCAATGAAAGACAGATGGCAATGTAGAAATAAAGATAAACTAAAAACTGAGTCATAAAACAAACCACAGTGAACCATATTACATCTTTATTCATCAACAATAACAATCTGCTCCAAACAAACACTTTCACATGAACATTTATCTGCACTGTGACGATCGAAACAATGAATGAAGGAATATTACATTACATTATTAATACAACACCCTCCAAAACACCCAACCTCAGATAAAGCTAGTTCCTGCCACAGAAAAGGAAAATAAATCCGAAATTAAATTCATGTTAGAGTCTGCAGGTGTCAGTTTTCTGTATGCAAACGTACAGTTCTCAGAAAAGCACAACAAAAGTTGTCTTTAAGGTAAGTACTGTGAACTTTGTTTAATTTTAAATGGACATAATCATCACTGATATAACTGTCTCTTATATAACCTTGAGATGTAAGCAAGTAGGATAAACTATTAGTTACTCTGAGCTTTATGTAATTTGCTTAACTACTATAAGCTTAAAACAGGATATATTTGATTGTATTTAATTGGATAATGTAATTAGTGTAAGAGCGTTAAATGCTTCTGCACTTCATCATAGTTACTCCTCATTTACTTTTACAGGTTTTGAATTAAAGCTTCTGATCTCTTTGGCATTTATGGATGTTAATTCGTTATTACTTTCTGTTTATTCATATATTTGAGCTTGATGCTGCCTCAGTACCAACCTGATTCTTTTAAACATGCCTTAGTGACACCACTTCTTAAAAAACCACATCTTGACACCACTGTTCTGTCCAATTTTAGACCTGTTTCTAATTTGCCTTTTATTTCAAAGGTCATTGAGAGAATTATTTTTTATTTAACTGCAATTGTTTTTAGAAAATAACTGTGTTCTTGAAAAATTTCAGTCCGGTTCAGGACCAGGCACAGCACTGAGTCCGCATTGTTGAAAGTCCATAATGACGTTGATGCCAAATGTCCTGTTGTTTTAGTTTTGTTAGACCTGTCGGCGTTCGAACCTCTAACCCAGTGGATCATTCAATCCTCTCGTCTCGCCTTAATCAGTGTGCTGGTATTCGTGCTACAGCGCTGAAATGGTTTAAATCGTACCTGACAAACAGAAGTTTTTCTGTAATGATTGGCGACCTGTCCTCCTCTGCTGCTCCTTTGATCTGTGGTGTGCCCCAAGGCTCCATACTGGGCCCTTTATTGTTTTCGCTTTACATGTTGCCTCTGGGTTTTATCATAGCCAGACACAACCTAGCCTTTTACTGCTATGCAGATGATCTTCAAATTTATCTTCCTGTGCTTCCAAACTAAAGTGCTGCTCTTCAAACACTTTCTGACTGCATAGTAGATATTAAAATGTGGTTAGGGAAATATTTTCTGCACTTAAATGGCGATAAAACAGAGTATGTCTTCTTTGGTGTTTCAGCACACTCTGGTGATCTGTCGTTTAAAAGGGCTCTATAAATAAACATTGATTGATTGATTAATTAGTGATTCTGGGTTGGTCAGTTGTGATTGACTGTGTGAGTGTGCATAGTTGTTTGTGTCTGTGTGAAATGGCAGCCTTTCCAGATCTTTCCAGATCTGGGCAACGATTACAATTTTTTATCGCGATTAATCGCATTATTTCACTAATTAATCACGATTAATCGCATTGTAAACGCAAAATCAAATAATGAATTCAAAAGTAGTGTAAAATGCACTTTTATTTAAATGTTCTGCTGCCATATGAACTAAAGTGCCAGAACATAACAGCACTTGTCAGTAACACATATTTAGTGTAAATCTCAACTTAAAAAATGTCAAATAAAATAAAGCTTATTGCCACTGCCAGGGCATTAATGTCATCCTGTTTTTTATAAGAATTAAAAAAAAAAAAAGTCTACAAACAAAATCCAACAAAATGATTGTGTCTCAGCAGGATCAGAACATTAAAACATTAATTTCTGAGGTAACAGCAGAAACTTTTAACGGGGAGTTCAACTTGTCAGTTGTTACAAATAACCTTGTTTCTGTTGAATCCTCCGTCTGGGAGAACTTTAAAATGAAAATGTCCATGTTAAAGTTCACTAACTTTACCAATCCGTGTATCAATCAAAAATGTAAAAAAAAAATTAAAAGTGACATTTTATTACATTTTTCATTTTTTAATCTAACACTAAAAAAAAAAATCCTAAAAAATGCCGTTTTTTAAATTTTTTATATTTCAATTTTAGTCTTGGATCAAAAATACAAAATTAAAAAACAAGCCACAGAACTGAATTAGTTTTATAATGGAGGACTGGACTTTCTGTTGTCATTACACATCTGAGCCACTAGATGGAGCCGCACTGCAGTAACCAGCTAGAGAACAGCAGGACAGTGAACACATGGAGCAGATCTGATGGAACATGGACGAATGACCACAAACGTTTGGTTACAGTCAGAATTTTAATTGTTAATATTTCTACCTGAGTTGCTACCTGAACCGTAAAGTTCACGGATTTTTACCGTTCTCCATGTCTGTTTTAGCTTTTTCGCATGTTTACCTGCCAATTGTTTTTGAGTTCTGCAGCAGCCAGTAACAGACTTTTCAAAATAAAAGCATGTGACCAACATGCATTAGCGCGCGATAAAATAAATGTCGGCTTTAATAAATTAATGAGTTAACGCAATAACGCGTTAAATTGCCCAGCCCTAGTTTAAATACAAAGTTTCTCAATGTCTTACTCAGTTCATGACTGTCGTACTCATTAATTATCTTTTTTAACCTATTTTGTTTATATATGAAGTCCCAGACGGCAACATTACTGATCATGTCAACAGAAACTTTTTACAAGAAAAACTGTGCTTTTTGTGCTTTTCCTTCATTCCTGTATTGCAGTCCTGTGATTTCATTGTTTTTTTTTATTATTCTTTTGGTAATGTGCCACAATGAATATTATTTCTTCTGCAATGCCATTAAGCTTTTAATAAGCTAACAGAGAGGCCTCGCAGAAACAGACTGGTTTTATTTTCCCAGAGAGTCCAGAAGCATCTCTTTCATGCTGTTAAAGCATCAGAGCGTTAGTTATTTTGTTCTTATAATATATAGGAACAAATATAATAATATACAATATTATAATATAATATAAAAGCTGACATGTTGGAAATGACTGTCATGTAGAAAAGAGAGATCACCCTCTAAATTCTACTGTTTTATGAATCAAGAAATTAATTTAAAAGATCAACATGTCTTAAAATGGAGTAAATATAACCAACAGGTTGTTTCTCCCAGTAGTTTAGTGAGTTTTATTAAGTTAAAGCCTAATCGAGACCACAGGTCTGATTCTGTCGCTGAATGATTGAAACTACTCGTCCCAGCAGCCACGAGACTCTGAACTTCCTCCAGATCAAAGACGGCGTGTTGCGTGTTGATCCTGCGATTCCCGACGGTTTCTGAGACGATGTTTGAGGAGCAGCTGCTTTGAACCGTTGCTCCGTCGTCACACCAGGAGGGAACGTAGCTTAACCGTCTTCCTGTTGATCGTTTCCCGCCTTCGTCTGAACGGAAGCTTTCCAATAAAACGGAAACAGAAACTGACCATCTTCTTGTTACGTTAAAGAGAATTTTATTTTTATTCGCCCCTTATGTCCTAATAAAAGAATAAGCATGAAGTGGTTTTTTTTGTATATATTTAAAATAATTCATTCACTGATGCACCCGTTGCCACATTATAGTTTGTGACGTTATTCCACATATTTGTTGAATTGTCCTCTTACAAAGTTCATTTCAGCTACTTAGCATTTTCTAATGAACAAATTGGGCAGTTAAGAAACTTTAAACACTTTGATATCCTTTGACATGTAATTTCTTCTCACAACTAGAGTGGTAAAGGTTTTTTAGCTTTTATATTCATTTTGATAATGATTTTGAAAAACATGGACTTTATGTATTTTAATTACATGTAAATTTTCCATGTAATTCCACTACATAAGTTTAAAGTAAACAGTCACATCAAATGCAATGTTTTTATCATGTATAGTTAATGTAAATTAAAAGGTTAACCCAAATTACTACATAAAGTTTAAGTTAATTTCATTAATACACAAAGTTAAGCTGAACTTTTACATAAACCTTATGAGTTTATTCAATAATTACATATAAAGTTAACAAAAAAATTCCCCTAAACCTTAAGTGTTGATTAAAGTTAATGTAAACTTTTACATAAACTGTATTTGACTTTTTTATGTGATCTAGTAAATAACGTTTAGTTGATTTGTTTAGATTCAGTTTATACGAAGCATGTTCACATTATGTTTGACTTTTTTGGATAAATAAACTTTAAATTTCATTTATTTCAGTTACATTTTACTTTAAACTGTTACTTTATGTTTATTAGATCATAGACTGGTTCCAACACAAATCTGTAAACTCGTTCTGGTTTTTTACTGTATTTTTACAGCAGGATTCATCAACAGGAAGTGCAGGCGTCTAAAACCCAGATTTAATGTTTACACATATTTATTTTTTTAAATATGTTGCACTGAGCTTAATTAAATTAGACGGATTTAGACACGTGTGGTTTCGACATCACACACTAGTTTATCTGAGCGGCAGCGTAACCCGACTCCGTCCACATTTAGACCAGGAAGCATTCAGAGCGGGTTGAGAGGTTCTGTTGGCCCGTTGGCCCGTTGGCCCGGCGGCGTCTT
>JAGFBZ010001098.1:0-72795 GCA_018398805.1 Hirundichthys speculiger
AACTATAGTATTCCCAGGAAGTTCATTTTAATTGCATATATAGTGGATTTTAAAAGTTTCACCTTTGAAAGTAGGTGGGACTTCCACTATATATGCAATTAATATTGTTCTTGTAAACTATAGTATTCCCAGGAAGTGCATGTGAATTGCATATATAGTAGGATTTTAAAGTTTCACCTTTGAAAGTAGGTGGAACTTCGACAATACATGCAAATAATATTGTTTTTGTAAACTATAGTATTCCCATGAAGTACATGCGAATTGCATATATAGTAGGATTTTAAAAGTTTCACCTTTGAAAGTAGGTGGGACTTCCACTATACATGCAATTAATATTGTAATTGTGAACTATAGAGTTCCCAGGAAGTGCATTCAAATTTCATATATAGTAGGATTTTTAATTTTCACCTTTGAAAGTAGGTGGGACTTCCACTATACATGCAATTAATATTGTTATTGTAAACTATAGTATTACCAGGAAGTGCATTTGAATTGCATATATAGCAGGATTTTAAAAGTTTCACCTTTGAAAGTAGGTGGGACTTCCACTATACATAAGATAAGATAAGAGATAAGATAATCCTTTATTTGTCCCAAATGGGTAAATTTACATTGTTACAGCAGCAAGAATAGCAATAAAAAAGAGAAAAAAGGACAACAATAAAATAGGATAAAACAATAATAAAAACAAACAAACAATCACTACAATAGAGAATATATAATAAATAATAAATAATAATTCTGACTTTATTTACAAGGATATGTTGGTAGTGATTACTACACCTGAGATAAGTTATTGCACGTTAATGAATATGTATATGTATATTGCACACAATAGAGATGAGATGAGTCACATTGTCCATTAGGAGGGGGGTTGCTGACAGCGGTGCTGATTGTACAGTCTTACAGCAGCAGGGAGGAAGGACCTGCGATATCTCTCCTTCACACACCTGGGGTGAAGGAGTCTATCGCTGAAGGAGCTCTCTAGTGCTGTAAGGGTGTCCTTCAGCGGATGGGAGACACTGTCCATCAGAGAGGACAGCTTAGTCCTCATTCTCCTCTCTCCCACCACTTCCACCGGGTCGAGGGGGCATCCCAGGATGGAGCTGGCCTTCTTAATGATCTTATTCAGTCTCTTTCTCTCCGCCACTGAGATGCTGCTGCCCCAGCAAACCACCCCAAAGAAGATGGCTGATGCCACCACAGTGTCATAAAAGGTCTTTAGGAGGCTCCCTGCACTCCAAAAGACCTCAGTCTCCTGAGCAGGTAGAGTCTGCTCTGGCCCTTCTTATAAAGTGCAGTGGTGTTATTAGTCCAGTCCAGTTTATTGTTCAGGTGAACACCCAGGTACTTGTAAGATGTCACCATCTCGATGTCCTTTCCCTGGATGTTCACCTGTGTTTGAGGGGCGTGTCCTCACCTGCGGAAGTCCACCACCAGCTCTTTGGTCTTCCCTGCGTTGATCTGGAGGTGGTTCCTCAGGCACCAGTTCTACAAAGTCCTGTATCAGTTCTCTGTACTCTCCGTCGTCCCCATCAGTGATGAGACCGACGACGGCAGAGTCATCAGAGAACTTCTGCAGGTGACAGCTGGGTGTGTTGTATCTGAAGTCTGCAGTATAGAGGGTGAAGAGGAACGGAGCCAGGACCGTTCCCTGGGGGGCCCCCGTACTGCAGACAACTGTGTCTGACACACAGTCCCCAGACCTCACATACTGTGGACGGTTAGTGAGGTAGTCCATAATCCATGATGTGAGGTGCTGGTCTACTCCTGTGTGGTCCAGAATCCAGGATGTGAGGTCCTGGTCTACTCCTGTGTGGTCCAGAATCCAGGATGTGAGGTCCTGGTCTACTCCTGTGTGGTCCAGAATCCAGGATGTGAGGTCCTGGTCTACTCCTGTGTGGTCCAGAATCCAGGATGTGAGGTGCTGGTCTACTCCTGTGTGGTCCAGCTTGTCCCTCAGGAGCACAGGTTGAATTGTGTTGAAAGCACTGGAAAAATCAAAAAACATGATTCTCACAGTGCTCCCAGGCTTCTCCAGGTGGGAAAGAGCTCTGTGCAGGAGGAAGGTGACAGCATCATCCACCCCGATGCTGCGCTGGTAGGCAAACTGCAGTGGGTCCATGGATGGGCCCACCAGGAGGCGAAGATGGACAAGGACCAGCCTCTCCAGGGTCTTCATCGGGTGGGATGTTAATACATGCAATTAATATTGTATTTGTGAACTATAGTATTCCCAGGAAGTGCATTCGAATTGCATATATAGTAGGATTTTAAGTTTCACCTTTGAAAGTAGGTGGGACTTCAACTATACATGCAATTAATATTGTAATTGTGAACTATAGAATTCCCAGGAAGTGTATTCAAATTGCATATATAGTAGGATTTATAATTTTCACCTTTGAAAGTAGGTGGGACTTCCACTATACATGTAATTAATATTGTTATTGTAAACTATAGAATTCCCAGGAAGTACATTCGAATTGCATATATAGTAGGATTTAAAAGTTTCACCTTTGAAAGTAGGTGGGACTTCGACAATACATGCAAATAATATTGTTCTTGTAAACTATAGTATTCCCATGAAGTACATGCGAATTGCATATATAGTAGGATTTTAAAAGTTTCACCTTTGAAAGTAGGTGGGACTTCCACTATACATGCAATTAATATTGTAATTTTGAACTATAGTATTCCCAGGAAGTGCATTCGAATTGCATATATAGCAGGATTTTAGTTTTACCTTTGAAAGTAGGTGGGACTTCCACTATACATGTAATTAATATTGTAATTGTGAACTATAGAGTTCCCAGGAAGTGCATTCAAATTGCATATATAGTAGGATTTTTAATTTTCACCTTCGAAAGTAGGTGGGACTTCCACTATACATGCAATTAATATTGTAATTGTAAACTATAGTATTCCCAGGAAGTGCATTCGAATTGCATATAAAGCAGGATTTTAAAAGTTTCACCTTTGAAAGTAGGTGGGACTTCCACTATACATGCAATTAATATTGTAATTGTGAACTATAGTATTCCCAGGAAGTGCATTTGAATTGCATATATAGTAGGATTTTAAAAGTTTCACCTTTGAAAGTAGGTGGGACTTCCACTATACATGCAATTAATATTGTAATTTTGAACTATAGTATTCCCAGGAAGTGCATTCAAATTGCATATATAGCAGGATTTTAGTTTTACCTTTGAAAGTAGGTGGGACTTCCAATATACATGTAATTAATATTGTAATTGTGAACTATAGAGTTCCCAGGAAGTGCATTCAAATTGCATATATAGTAGGATTTTTAATTTTCTCCTTCGAAAGTAGGTGGGACTTCCACTATACATGCAATTAATATTGTTATTGTGAACTATAGTATTCCCAGGAAGTGCATTTGAATTGCATATATAGTAGGATTTTAAAAGTTTCACCTTTGAAAGTAGGTGGGACTTCCACTATACATGCAATTAATATTGTTATTGTAAACTATAGTATTCCCAGGAAGTGCATTCGAATTGCATATATAGTAGGATTTTTTAAAAGTTTCACCTTTGAAAGTAGGTGGGACTTCCACTATACATGCAATTAATATTGTAATTGTGAACTATAGTATTCCCAGGAAGTGCATTCAAATTGCATATATAGTAGGATTTTTAATTTTCACCTTTGAAAGTAGGTGGGACTTCCACTATACATGCAATTAATATTGTTATTGTAAACTATAGTATTCCCAGGAAGTGCATTCGAATTGCATATATAGTAGGATTTTAGTTTCACCTTTGAAAGTAGGTGGGACTTCCACTATACATGCAATTAATATTGTAATTGTGAACTATAGTATTCCCTGGAAGTGCATTTGAATTGCATATATAGTAGGATTTTAAAAGTTTCACCTTTGAAAGTAGGTGGGGCTTCCACTATACATGCAATTAATATTGTTATTGTAAACTATAGTATTCCCAGGAAGTGCTCCGAATTGCATATATAGTAGGATTTTTACCTTTGAAAGTAGGTGGGACTTCCACTATACATGCACTTAACTCATTCACTGCCATTGACAAGTATAGACGTCAATTATGCAAAATATGTTTTTGAAAGGGGGTTGCTACGAAACACTCTGGTGGAGCTTTTCAGTGAATATCAGAGTTCTAAGCATCGTAGTTAGTGTTTAGATCCTCCAGGTGGCAGCATCCACACTTCCTATAAAGTCTGCCGTGATGCAGATTTTTCTGAGAAGATGGCGCAGCCTGGTAGGAAGAAGGAGTACAAGCAGCTCACACTCGAACAGTGTCGGTAGTTCGACGAGTGAACGGAAAAAAGATGATGGAGGTGATGGAGATCATGGAGGAGGATCGGAGCGAAGGAGAAGTGTTAAAGCCGCGGACCACCAAGCAAGTCCAGGTGGAGTTCGGCCGCTCCGGAGAAAGTTGTGACGAATTTAGTGAACACGACGGAGATTTGTCGGACGAATGGCTGCCGGTTGGATCGGCCGAGAGCAGCAGCGACTCCAGCAAAGACTCGTGCCAGAGATAAAGTAAGAAATAACTTTTTTTCTTTTTCTTTGTTCCCACTGTTCCCCCTCCCTCCCTGCAGCTGTTTCTAACCGTCCATATTACGTGAGCGCCATCTTTTCCCACCAGTTCATTTACTGGAATATCTAGTTGTGCCTAATCTAGTTATTACTTTTCACCAGGAGACGGTGGACGTGTGTAATCTGAGAACCATGTTTGAAAATTTTAGTGTAAAATGAGTTTTTAACCGCCCTCCGGCACAGACCCGTGGCGGACGGAGGATGCAGGGCGCTGTGAGAGCAGAGCGAATGAGTCTTTTTTTTCATTTACTGTACTCACGATGCTGAGAGGCTGGTTTACCATCCACAATAGTACTTTGTCAGGTTCTGGCTAACTCCGATTCCGAGGAAAAAAGACATGCAGTCGTTTAGTGAAGCAGAACTGACCGTAGTAGTGATGGAGAGTCGGCGTGTCATAATCCAGCAGTAATCATCAGACAGTATAGCGGCTGCTTCGCTTCAGCGTTGCCGTTTACCATCCACAAGAATACTTTGTCAGGTTCTGGCTAACTCAGATTCAGAGGAAAAGACATGCAGTCGTCCAGTGAAGCAGAAACTGACGGTAGTAGTGACGGAGAGTCGGTGCGCCGTAATCCACAATCAGCAGACAGTATATCGGATGCTTCGCCTCAGCGTTGCCGCAGTAAAAAACGTGTCAGATGGGTTCATAACACGGAACATAACATAACATAATATGGAAAAATGTGGCGGGGATGAAACAGTTCAGCGAGGGAGGAGCTGGGGAAAAAACGCCGCTGATGGCGCCCCAGAAATCATGGTGATAATGGTGGCGGCTGGGAGTTCTTAGAGAAGAGGAAGGGTATCAAAAGTGGAGCCCAAATTTTGATGAGCCCATTGGTTATCGTGGAGATGATCTGAAGATATTATCTCATTGACAGTATACCTTTATCTCAAACTGCTTTCAAGTTAGAGCCTTTTGAAATCTTGATATCAAAATTGTATATTTTCTTGAAAAAATTTTCAGCTCCTGCACCCATCAAAGATCCTGGTTCCACACCTGTTTGGCAGTGCAACAAAGAAAGGTGAGTGTAAAAAAAAAAGGGGGGGAGGGGCAATATCAAAAATATATTTATGCTGATTGTATATATTCCTGTAATTTATAGGTTGTGCATCCAGGTGTCGTGTTATATAATGTTCTATATGTGTAAATAAATCATTATTTTTGTCATCATCATTTTTCTTTGGTTCTATAGAAGGAAACCACTGTTCAGATGTTTGACGTGTCAGTAAAACAACAAATATTTGTGTTAAACTCATTGTTTTGCTTCTCTTCACAAAAAGGCCATTTTCTCAATTGTTTGGTCAGAAATGGGTGATTTTGGTGAACTTCCCCTTGTTCTACTGCTGATAACTTAAGACTTTTTTTCCTGATGAAAGAAGAGAGTCTACCCTTCATGTTGGTGGTTTCAGTGTTCACAGAGTCATAAAACACAATATTCTATGGGTCTTGGAAAATCAGTGAAAATGCTCCAAAACACTGGCAGTATGAAGCTCTCTGCTGTGCAGCTGTCTGGCAGTCAATGAGTTAATATTGTAATTGTAAACTATAGTATTCCCAGGAAGTGCATTCGAATTGCATATATAGTTGGATTTTAAAGTTTCACCTTTGAAAGTAGGTTGGACTTCCACTATACATGCAATTAATATTGTAATTGTAAACTATAGTATTCCCAGGAAGTACATACAAATTGTATATAGTAGGATTTTAAAGTTTCAACTTTCAAAGTAGATGGGACTTCCACTATACATGCAATTAATATTGTAAATGTGAACAACAGAGTTCCAAGAAAGTGCATTCGAATTGCATATATAGTTCGCCTAAAAGGCAAAACGTGGAGTAGAGGATGCATGTCTCACACTTTTAGACACTGTCACCAAACAACTGGACTCTGCACACCCCCACACCAGGATTTTATTTATGGACTTCTCCTCTGCTTTTAATACTGTACACACAGACACCTTGCTGCACCACCTCTCACACCTTCAGGTTCACCCCACACTGATTTTATGGATTCAGAGTTTTTTATATGACAGACCACAGCAAGTGTTTTTAAATGGTTTTAAATCCAGTAAGTTGGTTTTAAACACAGGTGTCCCTCAAGGTTGTGTTTTATCCCCCATTCTCTTCTCTGTGTACACCAACAACATCTCCTGTAACAGTGAAGGAAAGACTCTCTTTAAATATGCAGACGACATGGCTCTGGTGGCTCACCTGTCGGACAGCACGGCACTGACCCGTTACCAGGAGACAGTCAACAACCTTGTCCAAGGTTTTGAAAAGAACGCTCTTGAATTGAACATTTTAAAAACAAAGGAGCTGTGCTGTGGGGGCAGAGGTAAATCTCAGACACCCCTTTTTACACCCCTCAGTATCCAGGGTCAGTCTGTCGAGCAGGTTGAAGTTTTTAAATATCTGGGAACCGAGATCGATACCAACCTGTCTATTGGAAATCAGGCCGACTCGGTGTACAAAAAAGCACAACAGCGCCTCCACCTGCTGAGGAAACTGAGGACTTTCAATGTCAGCAGAGACATTTTAACCCTGGTTTACACCTCACTAATAGAATCCACTGTCACATTCAACATTTCATCCTGGTATAACTTCCTCTCCTCTAAACACAAAACAAAACTCTCCCGTATTGTTAATCAGACCAGCAAGATCATTGGTTCATCACAAACCCATGTGTCTGAACTGTATAATCAGGAAGGCTACCTTGATCACAGAGGACCCCTCTCATCCCCTCCATCACTCCTTCCAGTTACTTCCATCAGGTAGACGTTACAAAGTCCCACTGGCCCGAAAAAATATCTACAAAAAATCCTTTATTCCCACTGCAATAACCACCCTGAACAGACTAAAGTAAGTGTGTATGATATGTGTGTATTTTTATTGTTGGAGCCTTGTCAAAGAGAAAAATTTCTGCCACCATTTGGGGCAGACAATAAAGTTTTTCTATTCTATTCTATTCTATTCTATTCTATTCTATTGTTCTTGTAAACTATAGTATTCCCAGGAAGTACATGCGAATTGCATATATAGTAGGGTTTTAAGATGTTAGGGCCAGTCTTTGGGGGTTTAGTCCAACAACTGGTGCCAAACTGCGAGTCAAAATAGACTTTTTATAAAAAAAAAAACTGGCTCCTGATCAGCCTTTCAGGTAACACCAGTCAGTCAGCTCAATCTGATCCTTACAGTGATGTTCAGAAGTACCGATATCTGGGAAAATGGCACCCCACTGAAGCTGACATTAAATGATGAAAATGTGATTAAAGCATAGACTGCTTGGTTTAACTCAAAAGGTTTAATGAAAAGTGGACAAAGTGATGCAATTGTAAATATAACCATAATTACTAATATCCATCCATCCATTATCCATACCTGTTTGTAATCCTATCCAGGGTCATAATCAGTAATACATTGATGAAGATCATTTCCAGTCAATGGCTGTTGGAAAGTCTGGATCTTTTGGTCATCACCAGGTTCTGAGTTTCCTCTCTGGAGATGCTTCAACAGACAATCATAGCAGCACCGCCTTCATGTGCTACTGGTTTGTGGATCGTTCTACTTTCACCTTTTGTCTTCTGTAACTCAAAAGGAAGTCCTGTTGAGATTAAATCAGATGACTGACTTTGCCACTAAACAATATTCCATTAATTTGCCTTCAGAAAGTCTTGAGTTGCTTTCACAGGATGGTCTAGGGCAGGGTTTCTCAACGGGGATGGTATCGTTCCCCCCCCCCCCCCCCCCCCCCCCCCCCCCCCCCCCCCCCCCCCCCCCCCCCCCCCCCCCCCCCCCCCCCCCCCCCCCCCCCCCCCCCCCCCCCCCCCAGGGGGAGTTCTGAACCTTTAGGGGGGTGCTGGAAACGTCAGGGCTGAGAGGAGGGCACTCAGGCACTAATGAGGGGCACCACACCTTGAGAACTCTATTTTAAACTTCCATGGTTTCTCAAGGTTTTTTTATAGTGCAAATCTACTTAAGTTTCAATAAAATGTTGTGCTCAGATTTTCAGACTTTCAAAAAAATGAAGCTACTGAGCCTGAAAGAAGAAGGAAATGGCTGCTTGCTATTAACAGAGCAGACAAAAATATTCCAGGGAAATTATGGATGCCCTAATCAGACTACACGTATGTTTGTTCAGCACACATTGTAACAGGTAAGAAATCAGATTTTTTTTTTGATATTTTAATTTTTAATTTCTATGTTTAGATCTAATATTTGGACGTGTTTGGGGAGGCCCCATTATAGATCCTTCAGGTCTGGTAAAAAAAATGCTAGGTCTGTCTGCTGGTGCTGCTGACCCAAGTGACTGTCGAGAGACTCCATAATATATCTAGCCTATAATTATATACTTACGAGGAGTTTTTATGAGATAATGGTACACATCTGGGTACCCCAAAGAGGCCATTGTTTGGGGTTATTTGTTCAAGAATCGGCTGTGTGCTTGTATGGACACAAATCTAGACTGACTATGTCCAATTTTGCTTTATACCTCGCTAAAGCCTCTGGCTTCAACTCATCCTGATATTGGTAAGCCATGCTCGCCACCACAGGCACCAGTGACGATCGCCCAACTAAGTTAAGATACAATAAAGGTGCTAAAATGGAAATAACTGAAGGAACTGTGAGTGAAAAACACCTGAATGCAAGTTTGTTTGCCCCCTCACGCTAAAACCGGAAGTGTAACCATGGTGCGTGACGTCACCCCGATATCAAGAATACAGACTGTCCACCATGACACCTGGACAACTACGCAATACAGTGGATTACGAATCGTTTATGGATTATAAACAGATCCCTCCCCAGCATGATCAACAATGGTGAGCACTGACGTACATTTCTCAGATTATTAGCGACTACGTACATCCACTGTTGTAACTTTAAATGAACAACACTAACATACATTCAGAGTTAGTGACCTTATGAAACGCATCCCGATAATAGCACAGTTAACTCGACCTTATTTAAACATTACTGCTGTGAATAATCTTGATAGTAATTTTACATTTGACAAGTGGAACTGACCGTGTTTTGTAGAAGAACAAGAAAAGACCGTCTGAACGCACGAAATGGCTTCTTTGTGGCAAATAACCCAGTAGTTGGGTCAATAATAACCAATAACCCAGTAGTTGGGTCAATAATAACCAATAACCGAGTCGTTGGGTCAATAATAACCAATAACCCAGTAGTTGGGTCAATAATAACCAATAACCCAGTAGTTGGGTCAATAATAACCAATAACCGAGTCGTTGGGTCAATAATAACCAATAACCCAGTAGTTGGGTCAATAATAACCAATAACCGAGTCGTTGGGTCAATAATAACCAATAGCCCAGTAGTTGGGTCAATAATGCTGACCGTTATTTTTTAAACTGTTTTTTTTTTTTTTTTTTTACATTTGCTATAGCTGTCTGGTTATACGTGTTAAGTGGTGTGTTATGGTACGGTGTGGAATTGCTTACTGGCCTGGTCATGGACCTGGATCAGATTTATAAAGACCTGGACCTGGAGTCATCATCAGATTTACAGGGATTCTGCTGTCTGTCGTTACCACAGTAGCTACTAAGATTATGTGGATCTTGATTTACATGATAGCAAAATGCCACAAAAAAAAGCTCAATTACTGCACTATTATGTGTGCACACCCAAGTGTGCGCTTCCTAGCGGTGATCTTCACATAAAGGCATCTGGTTTGCTATAGCAGTCTTCAGTGCTGTGTGAATAATTACTGTAAGCTTCAGTACTACTATAAGAGTTATTGCCACAATTAATAAGCAAAACAATTTTAGTAAAGATAAAAATGAGGAGAAACAAACCTTGCTCGTTGTGTCTTCTGGATCCATCCCCTTTGTCAGTTGTGAAATGGCTGCTTAAAGGAAGTTGATGCTTTTAAAATCTTAAATAACTCAGATGGGTTTAAATTGACCCAGGGGTTGGGTTATTATAGTCTGGTATTATCACAAATACTGACCCAACTAATAACCCAACAACTGGGTCAGATTAAACAACCCAACAGTGGTTAAATTAACCCAATGAAATTACCGAACCACTTTAACCCATGGGTTGGGTTGAGAACATAACCCAGTGTTTTTTAGTGTGTACTAAATATACTAAATATACTATAATACTAAAGTATTATAGTATTATAGAAATATGTCCATGTAATTTCCATTATTTCTATTTCCACAAATTAAAATCCATGCTTACACAGATACGGACATTTTTTTTTTTTTGGAGGGGGGGGGGGGCATTTCAGTCCGTCTGCTGCTCCATTGGCAGCCATACATGCCCCGAACATAACGCTGTCTCCAATATATCTGTTCTTGATGTGGTTCTGAGTTCTATAACAATATAACAAGACAAATTCGCTCTAAGGGTTTTTCAGAGAACCAGAGCATGACACCCCCCACACCCCCACCCCACCTCCACACACACACACAAATATTGTTAAATAAAAGAAACTGTGGCAAGTAGAAAACCCTCCTTTAGGGGGAAGAAACCTTAAGCAGGACCTGGATAATAAGGGGGACCTTCCTGCTGAAGACCAGCCAAGTAAAGGGAGGAAAGAGGAGGGAGAGAGGACAGAGAATGAAAGACGGAGGATGGAGGACAGAGAGGATGAAGGACAGAGAGGATGGCAATACTATATAGGACTAAATATATGAGTAGTAATTATCTGTTAGCTGAAGAACTTCTATTCTGACTGCTTCATTGTTAGTACCTGAACTACAGAGATGACTATATAAACAGATGTAGTCATTGCCCGGACGATGCCTGGCATGGACGCTTCTCGCTGCTGCTCCGGGGACTTATCCCTGCGAGTTGGACGCTGGACGCTTCAGTTTGTGCCCAGTTTGTGGTGATTTGCGGTGGGATGTCGACATACTGTCTGCAGGGGGCGGATCGCTCCTCTTGCGGCTGGTGGAGACCTGCTGCCGCGGACATGGACGGTGTCGCTGGAGGCCGGTTCGGGAAAGCTAATCCTGAGATTTTACCCGCGGCAACCACCACCACTGGATCCGGGCTGCAGCGTCAAGGAGCCGGGACGGGAGTCCCCAACGTAGCAGCGGCGGCATGCTGCCCCCGTCCAGCAGTCTACACGCCGGATGGGTCAGCTGACCTGGCAGGGGCCGTCTGGTGACCTGGGGGGCCCAGCACAGCCGGGGGAGACGACAACGGCCTGGTCCGGTCCGCATGATGAACCGGGCTCTGGGACGGTCGGCTCCGTCGCTCGCCGGACTGAAGGAGCTCAGTCTTCCAAGGGGAGACGGTTTGGTTCTTCGGTGTTTCCTCCTCTGACCTGGAGATATCTCACTTGTCATCATTATGGAGATATACTGGTTCTAACGGCTGTTAACTGTTTTAACGGCTGTTAACTGGAGTTAGCACTCGGACCACGGGACCTGGCATGAAAAGGAGCGCTGGACACTAGCAGCTCCTCTAGTACACCAGACTGATGTACTGAAACTTGAATTTCCCCCTTGGGGGATTAATTAAGTATTTTTGAATTTGAATTGAATTGAGATGTAGGCAGCAACACGAATCCTCCGTATTCACATTCATGAGGATGTCTCTTGAATGTAGGTGTTGCCAGTGAAACTACATCTCTATTCTTGATTTTCTTCATCAAGGAAAGGGTTCTGTGATCTTTGTCTTCTGAGGTCCTTCAGGCATTTTGATGTTGTTGAGCTCTCTGGTGCTTCTTTTTTTCTCTAAATACTCAGAACAGTTGATTTAGCCACACCTAAGATGCCTGCAGACTTATGATGTTTTTCAGTCTAATGATGGCCTCCTTTACTTCCTTTGGCATCTGCTTGGACGTCATATTGGTTCTCCAGTCAAGCAGCCGGCTGATGCCAACTCTAGACCTTTCATCAGCTTCATTTATATTATTTATATTGTAGAAATGAGGGAATAAACTGTAACTGACCAATTAACTTATTTCCAGAAAGCTGTCTCAAGACTTTTGAGCCTCTGAAAATGGACTTTGTTTTAAAAAGCTGCTATCTTTTTATAGTAAATACCATATTTCTGTGAAATGTCTAAAAATAAAGCTGAAAGTCTACACTTTGATAATTTTTCAGTTTTTTTGTTGTTGTTTTCTTTTTTGTTAATTTTAAGCCCATTACTGTGGTTTATGAAGGCAAAGTCTTTAAAACTCTTTTTCAAATACTACTGGATTGATAAACCTTCTTGCAAGTCTCATTTTGCTCTTGTCATTTTTCACAAATCGTTTGCCAAACATAACATCACATCCTCAGCCGTCGAGCTTGAGCAGTTTTTCATGCTCAGTGTAAAACACAGATTACTGAATCACTGCATTATGCATTCAAAAGAATTTTGCTTTATTTAAAATGAGTCAGTCAACAACGCTGTAATGTATGGTAATTGCTGATTATGTTTTCCAAATGGAAAGCATTTGTTGTTTCTCAAATTGCTGTAATGTCCTGAGTGCTTGCAACATTATAATCTAATGTTTTACACCCTCCCAGCATGACTGTACGTGACTGCAGTCAAAGGTATTTACATATCTGGAGGAATCTGAATTAGAAAACAGAGTATTTCATGTGTAGGTCATCATCTGAGCAACTGTACAGTCATGTCTAAAATTGAAGACACCCTCTCATTGTCGTGTTTGTGATATCTATGAAATCAAGTGATAGAGTTAAATAAATGGTCAATGAAGGAACTGCAAGTTCTCTTAACTGTTTGTGGCTCAGTCCAGAAAGCCAGATGTTGCTCTTGGTCCAGACAAGGTTTACAGCTTTCTTAAACCCTGATCTGATTCATTCTGTCCATCCACCTCCATGTCAGAACTCACTACCAAAACAACTTCTGAAATAAGTGCTGCCAGACCTGAACTGGGGACTCCTAAAGCTCCACTGAGACCTTTGGCTTATCGACCACAATCAGGTATCTTCCACCGTTACCTCCTGCTAGCCAGGGGTCGCACAGTCTTCCTTTGCCCAGTTCCTGGGTAAAGGTAGCTCCCTGACCACTGGCTAGCAGGCTACTTAGTCAACCTGAAGGGTCTAGCCCACTCTGGACCTGTGGCGAGAGGAGCCAGATGTTCCAGCTGCTGCCAGAACTAGCTGCCGATAAGCTGGACCCCTGCAACCAGCCACTCTCCAGCTAGTCCTAGCTTGCAGCCTTTGGCTGGGGTTGACAGTGGGTGCTATTTGTCCCTGGTCCCTTTCAGGCCAAGTCAGAACCAGTTGCAGTAGTCTGTTAGTACAATCAACAGCACAACAAGCCTTATTATTCTTTCAAATAGAATGATTTAGTGTCTATGAGGTCTGGATCGGCAGCCCAGAAGTTAAGTTCACTGAAAGTGCACAGAAGCTAAAGTGACGACAAGACATTTGACACCATAGACTGAGGTAGTAGCTGTTTTGGTTTTGGTCATAGGTGCGGTTCACTTGGCACAGTGTAAACACAACAACTGCACTTTGGTGGCACCAAATCTTCTGTATCAGATTCAGATTCAGACAACTTTATTTATCCCCGGGGGGGCAACTGAGGTCCAACTGAGCAGCATTGTGTTGACATGGGTATTAACTTATCGAGAGCTGTTGTAAGAGGGGTCTCAGTACAGCTGTCCTCAAACTCTGGTGGGGTTTGTTTGTGGTGTGGAATAGGGTTGGGCACCGAAAAACGATTCAAAATAGGAATCGGTTCCTAACATCCCGTTCTGGAACCGTTTAGAAGATTTTTGAATTTCGATTCCTTTTTTCGGTTCCTAAATGTCCGGCCTATTTTTTTGTTTTGTTTTGTTTTGATTTACTGCACCAGTTTGTTGATGTTACTCTGCCTGGCTTTTCTCAACTCCGCGCTATTGTCAATGTCACGTCCGTCACCGACGGGACTTCACTCGCCACAACATAGATCCCTAGAGACGCAGCTCTCGAGTTTGGCTGCATTTCAGTCCGGGAAATGACGGCTACCTGGCGCAGTGCAACATCTGCGGGAAGCGTGTTACTGCCAAAGGAGGGTGCACGACTAATATGGCAAAACACCTTTGCCTGCATGGCATCAGAAAAATAAACGAGTGTACCGTATTTAATTGACCTTTCGGTAAGCATCGCCCCCTCCCTAGTTACTGTTGCTAGATCGGACAAACTTGCTGCTCCTGCGTTAAGGACTGTGTTAATTCGTTATTTTTCCGATGTGTATCATCAGTGTTAATATTATACTATAATAACTCCATGGTAAAATATTGCTGCTGGGGACCTGCAACAGTGACTCAAGGTGTCCAGAACGTTTGGAGGGACATTTTTATTCCCTTTCCCAAACCAAAACAAACAACGTGACACCCCATTCACGTTGCCTGAGGGGTAAAATGACAGTGGAGCAAACATACGAGTGCCACAGAAAAGTAACAGCCTACGTGGTGAAAGTATCTCTCCGTGTTCTTTTATCTGGTGCCTATTAATGAGACTAGAAACAAAGGTCAATCAAAGAGTTTAATACAGTCATGAATACAAAGAACTTTTATGCCATGCAGAATATTTTAATCGGCTGATGGTACACTTCTTGACACCACGAGGAAATGCCAGGAAATGCACACTGGAATCAGATTCTGTCCATCTTTTAAGCATCCAGAGGAGGCGGATTCTGTTCTCTTGGGTTTTATGGCTCTTTGTCCAGATGGTCAAAGTTCCACAGTCTGAGTTAATAAACGAACTGTTTTTCCGGGGGTTGCAAACTGTTGATGGGGGTCGGGAGGATGTTACAGTAATTAAGTCGTAAACCTGAGCTGAGAAACTCACAGCATTCCTTCATGCCAAGTTTCAATTATAACAAGTTAAAAAATCTACATAGCTAATCCTAAATCCTAACAGTGGTGAAAAGGCTCCTTCCCTTCTCTGTTTTTTTTTTTAATGAAAAAATTCCACTGTTAAATAAATCGCGATCTGTTGACCTACACATCAAAAAATCGGAATCGAGAATTGTTTTGAACAGGAATCGAAACAGAGAATTGGAACCGGAATCAGAATCGTTAAAATCCAAACCATGCCCAACCCTAGTGTGGAAGCTCCAAACCTCGGGCCAACCCAACTGCAGGGTGTACAACACATATTTGAGCTAAAGAGGCTTCCGTAGTCCGCTGGAGCTCAGTGTTGGTTGTGAAGGAGAACGTAAACTTGTCAAGAGAAAGTGAAACGAGCAGCTGTGGACGAACGACTTCCACCTGCTTCATTTACAAGCTGTTTAGTTCATCAAGAGAGGTACAAACACATAGGGCCTGATTTACTAAAGGTTTGCGTGCGTAAAAACGTGTGCAAACTTGACATCACCCGCAAACCAATGTGCAAGCTGATCTACTAACAGCGTGCAAAGAGGACTGCGCCTCTCAAATGAGCAAAATAGCACACGCTGTTTATTTAGTACTTTTGCCCTGATGAATAATCAATATGGGGCGTTCCCGCCAGAAAGCGCTAAATACTGGGAGGGGAAAATGCAAATAGGTTCATTTACCACACGCAATGAGATTTACCAACCCTGAAAGTAATTGCGGGGATTGTGATTGCGTCTGTATTTAATACGTTCGAAAGGAAGGTGCTAATCTGCCCAGCATTACGCACCGATGGCTGCTGTTATTGTGGCAAGGAGGCGACATCGCCAAAATCAAAGAATACGCAGAGAGAGAGTCTTTCGGACTTGTGTAAATTTGTTTGGAATGAATGAAAACCAGATAGCTGAAACATATCGACTATCTAGCGATTCCATCTTGGAGCTGTTGAATGAGTTAAGGGCTGATTTGGAGCCGGTCACAAGCACATGCAAAAGGAGAAATATTTTATTTGAATGTTAAATCGAGTATTATTCAGCAAAAGGTTGCCACAGGAGGCACGTTCATTTTTTTATTTGTGATAATAAATAAATCACGTGTTTTCATGGAGAAAAAAGTGTTTCTTATTGTGCGCCTACCTTGTTCTGCAGTTGGCTCTAGCGTGTCAGACCCAGTATCCCAGTTATCTGCTCCTGGCAGAAGGTGAGCTGCACCTGCTGCTTTTTCAGTGCACACGCAATTTAGTACTCTTTATTCAGGATCTTAGTAAATCAGGCCCATAATGTAGAGAAAAATGGAAACCTCTTGGTCAACATGTAGTTTACGTGTACAATCAACAATGAACCTTAAATAACAAGACTCACTGAATTTATTCTCCATTAGCATGTAACAGAGGTCAGGTCTACACCACCAGTTAGCTTTAGTTAGAACGTCCAAGACCAAACATGGAGCTAGCACTCCTGCCCAGCGCCCATGATGGCGTCACACAGAAGAAACCTAGTTAGATAGGAGGACTATATCAGAAATGATGTCCATACTTGCTCTGGACATCATTGGACAGGCTATTATGTTACCATGCAGGTTCCCCACTACGGTGGATGTACGATGTTCAGTTCAACACAGAGGGATAGTTGAGTTGTAATTTTTCCGCACTCCTTACATCTACTTATATTAACATGGCAGTAGATAGATGGAGAACATCTAGAGATGGTGAACGAGTGAAAGACAACATGATCTCCAATGTTACACAGCAGTGTTACGCCCCTGTCAAGGGGAATAATAAATGAAACACAAGACACGATGTTGCTTCACTCAAGTCCAGTGTTGTAATGGACATTTTCAAAAAAAGAGCAGTTTTCAACATTACACTTCCATCAAACCACCAACTGTTATATCTAAATGTTTCTGAGCTATAAATGCAGGGCATATTTTAAACCTGCTTTAGTTCAAATATAAAAAGTGCATATAAAAAAATAAAGCATATCAAATTTGTCATTGAATATCCTCATTACATGTTGAACACAAACAGCACAGCTACACTCTGACACAGCATTTCCCTCGCCACAGTGCACAGTTAGCAAGGAAGCTATGGCAAGTTTAACATTCAAGTAGAACAAAATGTATCGTCTCTCAAAGTTACTTGAAACTTACTTCCGACTTCTCTCTTAATAAACAGTAAACACAGAAAACACATCATGAAACCAATAATGTTCACTTTTCTTACCTGTAAAGGGGAATAATAAATGAAACACAAGACACGATGTTGCTTCACGTAAGTCCACTGTTGTAATGGACAAGCAAAGACGCCGTCTTCCCCGCTAGCGTCTTAGCTCAGGCACAAGCAATCGAAAACCGAACACCAGAAGTGTTTGAGGATTAGCTTTCAAGAATCAACTTAGAAGAAGGACTTTAAGAAACAATATAAAACATTATTCAGAGGGCTTTTCCAAAATAAGATACAGGATGAGTTATATTTTATACACAGATTATTCCTTTTACCTCACTTTGTGCTTGTTCGTCTAGGAGACCAGAGTAGCAGATAACAGATCACTTGATCAGTAGATGACAACGTATTTCAACTTGAATCAATTTTTTTTAACCTTTATCATTACTTGTGTTGTTTTGTTTTTAACCATGCACTTTCATGAAATAAAGTATCCCTTTGCTCACTGTCTTTAAAGCATTTTAACACAGGTTTGAAACATTTTACCATTTCTATCATCACTTTTTTTTTAACCATTACAGCAGCAGGTGATGAACGGCCAGCTGTAATCTTTATTCACTTTCATGCTCTCAGTCTGACCCCGGCTCAAACATGTGGATCGATTTAAACTTCTTTACAGGAAATGCTGAAAGCACATTAGTATGTTGAAAACATGCCTGGGACCTGCAACAGCAGTTTAGCATCTTTGTTTGCCATTCGCTCGTGGCGAGATTCAGGAATTCAGGAATTCAGCCAATCAGAGAGACAGTGGAGCCAAACCTGCTTATCTCCAGGAAGAGTCTTTCTTTGTGACTCTCAGTCTTAGTCGCTCCAAAATAACCACAGACTTATGGTGTTGAGCTGGCTAAAAAGCTGCAATACTGGTACTTGAGGTTAAAATTAGATAGCTGAAATGACCACAATATGTCTCTTTAAATGTCCCATCAACATGCGGGACTTGGATTCAGTCACCGTGTTCATGGCCGTCAGAAGATCATCGTTGTAATTCGAAGGCTCAGTTTAATGAGGCAACGCCCGCTGCAGTCACGCTTCAGCAGATAAGAGAGGGAGCTTAAACGCAAACACCACTCAGGAGGCAGCCAAATAAAGGATTAAGGGCAATTTGTTACATGTTATTTACCTAAAACAATTTAAAGACGCTGTAGATAAAAGAGTCAAAAATGAAAACTGAGCCTTCGGCAATAAGAAGACAAGATAGGAGCGACGGAGGACATCTGTGGAAACAAACAGGCAACAGAAAGGAGAGCCGAAGCGGAGAAATACGAGACACTAAGGCACATGTGTCAAACACAAGGCCCGTGGGCCAAATGTGGCCCGTCACGTCATTTAATGTGGCCCTCGGGAGCTTGGGCATTATTGGCTTAAATTTGAAAACAATATTTTAAGACTTAAAATAAGCTTACGCTGCTTTAAAGCGCATATTGACAATAAACTACATCTCCCATCATGCATTTTGTCGTTACCCACAACGATAACGGTTGCTATGAGCAAGACGATTTCTTTAGAACTGATGGACTTAAGAAAAACCTTTGCAAACGAACCCCAACATGTCCAAGAAAAGAGAAAATGATGCACAAGGAAGGCAGTTTCATAAACGATGGGAAAACAATTACAAGTTTGTATCTCAAGGTGAAATAAATGTCTTTTGTGTTATGAGGCAGGTGTTAGTTGTGAAAGAGTTTACTTTATGTTGGCATTTTGACATCAAACACGGAGCTAAGTATGCTAAATTTATACCACAAACCCTGAGTTTAATATAATAATGAGTTTAATATTTGAAACTTGAATAGATAATAAATACAGAAACCATTATTTAACAATATAATAAGGTGGAGTTTAATTTATTTTGATTTTCCTTCCATTTTTTTACATTCATGCTGTCAATCTGGCCCTTGGAGGGCAACCATGATGCTGATGTGGCCCTCAGTGAAAATGAGTCTGACACCCCTGATCTAAGGCAACAACAGTGTCTATATATATATATATATATATATATATATATATATATATATATATATATATATATATCTATATATATATATATATATATATATATATATATATATATATATATATATATATATATATATATATATATATATATATATATATATATATATATGTATATAAATAAATGTGACTCACAAATGACTGAGCTCTTATGAGAATAAAACAATACAATTAACCAGATGCTCAAAAAAACGTGTGATGCTAAGACAATGATGTCACAGTAAAACAGGAATAAAGGAGAGGATTTTCTCATAACTGTAATCTCCTAAATCTCATCAGTTGTGTTTTTTTTTTAAAGAACTGTTGTTTTATGAATTCTTGGAATAAATTTAGTTAACTGAATCACTACTAACTGGATAAAGTTGCATTATAATTGAACTGAACAGGACTGAACTTGTTTGTTTCCTGAGGAAAGTGTCCAGAGATTACATTGTTTTAATACTGTGCTTCACAAATAAAATGAAGTGAATTCAAATTAGCAGCATTTCTCACCATTTTTATCTTAACACTAGAACCGCCAAGGGGGTAATTTTTACCCCCTAGCATTTTCAAATGCCTGTATTTCTGTTAAAATAAAACTCCTACACCTGTAAGTTCATGACTTTTCCTAAAATGGATTTATTAATCATTGAGTGAAGTTTGGTGAGTGTGTGATAAAAAGAAAAAATAATATGACCATTTATACCTAGAACCGCCGAGTGGGGTAATTTTTACCCCCTCATATAAACGGTGTACAGCTGTCACTTTTCGCGCCACGCCCCTCCTGCCACTCCCAGTTGCTTAGCAACGATAGAAGCTTGTGGCGTCATCCGACTTTGACAGCTATTTTCATCACTAAATCTTTCAACCAAGCAGGAAAATTTTAGACATGGACCCAAAGAAAAATCAAAGATTTATGAAAGCCAAAGAAGCTTGGCTCTTGTACCAGGATCTGAGTGAGGGAGAGTCGGAAGGAGGAGAGATCACGATCGATGTGAGTGAGGAGGAATCGGTGGGGGGAGAGACCGATGACCCGTCTTTTTCACCAGGCAATGAGTCATCAACTGAGGATGAGGAGCCGGTTTTACGAAAAAGGCCCTGGTTTCTGGTGACAAGCGAGGGGTCACCCGCCACTGAGTCCTCAGACACAGTGGGAGCTAGCAGAAATACTGTGACAGGTAAATTTGGCAATCAGGCATTTTAGTTTCCTCTGGTCCTAATCATTTGGCATTTTAGCGAGGCTACGACTCTGACTGATCTAATCATACATATTTACATTGATCAGAGACAGCTCCACCTGTGAGTGAGCCATATGAGACGGCCAAGGATGGGACGGTTTGGAGACCCATAATGCTGGGACTGCAGACCGGGAGAGCCCAGTCCCAAAATGTCCTATTGGAGAGAGGCGGTCCAACTCCACACGCAACATCGACGACCCTATGAGCGCGTTCATGTGCTTGATGGATCAAGTGATGCTACAGCACATTCATGACTGTACAGTGGCAGAGGCCGCCGGTGTGGAGAAGAGGGCTGGGACTGGAGCCTGGCTGAACTAAAAGCCTTCATTGCACTCCTCTTAGCCAGAGGAGTCCATAATGGGATGCACATGGATGTAAAAGACATGTGGTCCAAAGAATGGGGGCTCCCTTTCTTCAGCACCACCATGTCACGCAACCGGTTCAGGGAGATCATGCGCTACCTGCGGTTTGATCAAAAAGACACGAGGCGCAGCCGGCTGTCCCAAGACAAGTTTGCGCTGGTGAGTGAGGTGTGGGACAGGCTCGTGGAGAACAGCCTGGCATCCTATAAACCGGGAGCAGAGATAACCATCAATGAACAGCTCTTCCCAACCAAATCACGCTGCCCTTTTACCCAGTATATGCCGAATAAACTGGATAAATTCGGCATAAAATTCTGGCTTGCTGCTGATGTGGAGACCAAGTACATGGTCAATGGTTTTCCATATCTGGGGAGGGATTCCAGCCGTCCAGCAGCACAGAGCCTAGGGGAGAGTGTGGTCATGAAACTGATGGAGCCCTTTTTGGGGAAAGGAAGAAATGTGACCACAGATAATTTTTTTACTTCCCTCCCCCTCGCCCACAAACTCCTGGCAAAAAACACCAGCCTGGTGGGCACCATGAATAAAAATAAAAGATCGCTGCCTCCTTCTGCACACCTGAAAGCAGCCCTGTATGACACCAAAGTCATGCAGAGCGACCACGCAACGATGACCATCTACCAGGGAAAGAAAAGGAAGAACGTGTGCATCCTCAGCACCATGCACACGTCAGTGGAGATCCGGGACGACCCGAAGAAGAGGCCAGAGACGGTCCATTATTATAACAGGACCAAAGTAGGGGTTGATGTGCTGGACAAGATGTTGAGGCAATACTCTGCCCGTGCCGCAACCAGAAGATGGCCTGTTGCAGTGTTTTACAATGTACTGGACATAGCCGCACTGAACGCGTGGGTCCTGTACCGACTCTGGAGCTCTGCAAGCTGTTGCGCAGTGAGCACGTCTCAGCGCCAGCACACAAACCCGCAATCCCTCAGGCCATCCTCGAGGAGAGGAGGAGAAATTGCGGTGTGAAGCGCAAGTGCACAAAAAATAAAACTACAAAAATGTGCATGAAGTGCCAACGTGCAGTCTGTGGACAGTGCACTGTCAAAATATATAGCGTGTGTGCTGACTGTGAGTAATGTGTGCGTGTGTGTGAGAGGTGGAGCGCGCAGCGTTAATCCGTTTTTTCAAAATTGTTAAAATACTGAAATCTGTTATTTTGTTATTGTAAATAGTCTGTTATTTGATTGTTGTTTTTTTCATGTTTGTGTTAACATACAGCTCCTACGATTTGTTGATGAATGTAACAGCGTATTTATTTGTGTGGGTGAGAGAGCGAGAGAGATACCGCGCAGCGTTACGCCACCTTATCAGTTCTTCTGAAAATAATTAAACTAGAGAAATCAGTTATTTTGTTATTGTAAATATCTTATTTGATCATATTCTTGTTTGTTGTACAGTTCCTACAGTTTGTTGAATTTGAAAATTTATTTTACCTGTTCAATCTTGGAAAATATTTATTTGTTAAAAGAAAAAAGCTCACGAAAATATACATTTTAAACACTTATTTTGACAAGTGTCTATTATTATTTCAGAAATATTTAGAATTAGCCACTTCACAACTTCTAGAAATGACATCTTAGCGTCACTGAAGCTGTTGTAGCAAGGGGGGTCAAAATGACCCCCATCGGCGGTTCTAGGAAGTTTGGAATGTCGGCGGTTCTAGTGTTAAGGACCTGAAAACTCAGCAAAATGTAACTCTTAATTCAGTGACAATCCCTCGCCACCTCCCTGAAGTATCATTAAATCTGATCGGCACTGAAAGCATGCGTGCTAACCAGCAGAAAGATTCATTTAATTTGAATAAATAACGAGGGCTGAAACATGCTGAAAAACCTTTTGTGTAAAATCGATCATGCGTTTCGTTTCTTTTATGAGCTTAGCTCATGCCACATTCACCAACAAGCAGGAACATGGAAAATGACATTTAGTGCACAGTGTGAGCCATAGCCGTCTGTGGAGGAGCTGGAAGCTGCTAAATCCAGTTTGCATGATGCACCTTTTAAATACACCTGAATTAAAAGTGTAATTACATCAATTTTCATTATTTCCCAAACCTGTTTTTATTTTTTCAGTTGTAACTTTTAATTTAAATGAACTATACTATTCCCTTGTGTGTCTTCCCTGATGTCGAAGGGAAGCATTAGTCAAACTAAGCCGAACACTCTGTTTTATTACTCTGAACTGGAGAAATAACATTAAGTTACTTTATAACGTAATTACACGCGGGGCCGTCTCCTCTTTCTTGCCGCAGACTCCGTCTCTCTCCAATGACTTTCATTTCTTTCCTGTGATGCATAAACAGCCAGTCTTATAGCCTGTTATAGAGTTGCCTTCGGTAGGGAAATCATCTGATTGCATATATTTTCCTCTCCTTCTGTCCTTAATTGGATTTCTGGCTCTCGTTTTAGACTGCCGTGCCTTTCATCTCTTCTTCCTCCTCCTCTCCAGTTTCTCCATCTGACTCTGGATCAGAAGAGCAAAGGAGGAAGGGAAATGAGAGAGGAAGAGAATAGAGTCGTGGCCAGTGGTTGGCCTCTAAAGGGTGGTCTCTGGGGTGAATTTCATTAGCCGAGCCGTGCAAAAGAAGCAGCTAATTGACCCACCAGTGAATAAATACTGAAACAGCTGATCTCTCCAGGTATTTACAGTATGCAAACATTGAACCAAATCAGATTTTTTTTTAAAAGATTCAAGAGATGCAGTTTTCTACATCAAAATACTTGGCGTGGTAGCCTCCAGCTTTGCTTTTGGACTTCTTTTACTAAATATTATTTTAGATATAAAATGCTGGTATTTTTAAATCATATGTCATCCTTCATGGAGCTCTTTTCACAGCTGCAAAGTAGTACAGGGGCAGGTTAAAGTATGTATTTTTCCCACAGACGCAGTGGCTTCTGGCTCTCTGTTTTGGTGCTCTTTTTTTGTACTTTCTAAACCTTTTGTGTGCAATTTTACAGATCGCTGCAAAACAAAACACACCTTTAATCACTTCAAGCTTTGCAACATTGGGTATAGTTGTCCCCCGGAGACAGCGAGACCCCTGGATGCTCCAGGGATGTTGCTGGTGTTGTGAAATAAGGTGTATAACGTGCTTGTTTAGTCATAAAAGGTTTATTACCAACTGTCTTGAGAGACAGCTGCTAATCACCAGAAATGTATTAACAAAGTTAATAAAATGAAACGGGGCACCACCTGATAAATCAGGAAAAAGGACTAAACGGCACAATCAGTCTCAAAATGGCTGTTGTTCTATGCGTGCCAGCCTGTGACCAGGTGTGGCGCTATAGAGCAACAGAGAAGGTGTGAGTCCGAGCACAGACCTCTTCAACCAGCCAATGTTACAAAACTGTGCAAAATAACCACAAACAACTTCTCTCATTAGAATATATCAGAATTTATTAACACAAGTAATAAAATGAACCAACACTTAACCCTTGTGCGATGTTAGGGTCTTTTGGACCCATTTTCAATCTTTACTAAAATAAAAATCATACAAGTAATACTTTTTTCAACTTGAAACTCATTGTCCTTGGCTTATTTTATGTGAGGGGCATGGAGGATAACTTTTTTGGGGGAAGCTCCCACTCTACAACCCCCTTCACATTTACATCACTCTCAGGGTGTTTGGGTCCAAAGGACCCCAATGTAAAACAATAGGGCAGTAGTCTACTCTACAGCTTTACTGTGAACTTTGGAATAGGACCATATAGATTGTTGCATACCTTTACTTGCCTTCCTTCTACCAGAGACTAGAATACCTGAATAGGGGGTGGAGTGGGGGGATATATTTTTCCCAATCAAACTTGACCCAAGGGGGCGGGGCTTCGCTACCACGCCATTATGCAACAGGAATCCTACATCCCAGCCCCTGTGTGTGCTAGAGACATGATGCATGCACCAGGGGGTCAACAGGGACAGCCCTGAGTGCACCTTACTGTCCCACAACCACCCTTGATCAAAGGGGGCGGGGCTTCGCTCCCACGCCATTATGCAACAGGAATCCTACATCCCAGCCCCTGTGTGTGCTAGAGACATGATGCATGCACCAGGGGGTCAACAGGGACAGCCCTGAGTGCACCTTACTGTCCAACAACCACCCTTGACCAAAGGGGGAGGGGTTTCGCTACCACACCACTTGCAACACAAATCCCACAATCAACCGCCTGTGTGTGCTAGAGATATGATGCATGCAGTACTGTCCCCCCACAGGGACAGCCCTGAGTGCACCATACAGTTAGTTGTCCTGTCCTTTTCCTACCTTGAATTGATGTGTGTACTCCTTTAGATTTAGTTTGTTTTACAGATTGAAGACCATCATCTCCTCCAACCCGTCAAACACACACACACTCACACACTAGGCTATTTTTTGACTACTGCATTCTTCTGCACTCTATGTTACACTCTATCCAGGGGTGTCAAACTGATTCCTGAAAGGGTCGTGTGGCTGCAGGTCTTTGTTCCAACCATGCAGAAACACAGCTGAACTTGTTTCATTCAATCAACTGAACTGGTTCAGACCTTTAGTGAAGACAACTAATTGATTGACTAAAACAAGTCAGCTGTGCTGCTACATGGTTGGAACAAAAACCTGCAGCCACATGGCCCTTTTCATGGATCAGTTTGACACCTGTGCTCTATATGTAAACAAACACACACATGGGCACACACACACTACTCACTGTACTGCGGGAAACTGCCCACTCACAGACACAGACATAAAATTGTTACATTGTTTTTGCGGGAATCTGGGAATTTGTCTGCTCCCGACACCTTTTGGGGGGGCAGGGCATAAATGAGTGTGCAGTGAGTGTGTGGCCCTGATTAGTCTTTCTAGTAAGTGCCTTGTCACAGCTTCATGATGGAAAAAAGATGGTTTACTGCAGAGTTGGTAGCAAAAATGCTCTTAGAGGAGGAAGAGCCTTTTGAAGAAGTGCCTTTGGAGCATGAGGAGGAAGTTGAGGATGATGACGATCATGTCTCTATAAATTCTGAGCAAGACAGTAAGTTTGACCAGGATGAAGAGACAGACCCTAAACCAGGCCCAGGAAACCAGATGCCACCAGCCAGCCCTAACCCACTAGAGGCCAGCAGCCAGCAACCAGGCCCATCCTCAGCCCACCAGTCAGCCCTTGCCTGCCAGAGACCAATTCAGAAGAAGACAACCTCAGCCCGTCAGCAGCCAGCCTCAGCCCATCAGCAGCCAGCCCCAGCCCGTGAGCAGCCAACCCTCCAGCAGCCTACAAGAGGAGGAACATGGCTATCAAAACATGGTGAGCTTGAATGGTTGTCTCGTCCAACAAAGCAGCCACCTTACATTGCTGCAAATATAATTAGGATGAAGCCAGGGCCGATGGCGGTGACTCATGTGAGTGACATAGAGTCTTGTTTTGACCTGTTCATCACTGATGACATCCAGACCATCATTTTGGACTGCACAAATATGGAGGGGAGGCGTACATATGGGGATGCATGGAAGGAGATGGACCAAACCTCACTACGGGCCTATTTTGGGCTTGTCCTCCTTGCCGGGGTTTTCAGGTCAAATAATGAATCTTCAGACTCCCTGTGGGATGAGGAAACAGGCAGAGACATTTTCCGAGCGACAATGTCTCTAAATAATTTCCGAATCATGTCCAGGATGATTCGCTTTGATGACCGAACCACAAGACCAGCTCGGAGGGAAAATGACAAGCTGGCTGCGATCCGCTCAGTGTGGGACCTGTGGGTGGACCGCTTGCCCCTGTGCTTCAACACTGGGCCAAACATCACAATTGATGAGCAGCTTGTGGCTTTCAAGGGTCGCTGGCCCTTCCGTCAATACATGCCCTCCAAACCTGCAAAGTATGGCATAAAGATCTGGGTTGCCTGTGATGCTGCATCATCCTATGCATGGAACATGCAGGTCTACACTGGTAAGCCAGAGGGAGCAGCTCCTGAGAGGAACCAGGGGATGCGGGTTGTCCTGGACCTCACTAAGAACCTTCAAGGCCACAACATTACATGTGATAATTTTTTCACATCACACAGGCTGGGGCAGGAGCTGCTGAGGAGACTACTAACCATGG
Source organism: Hirundichthys speculiger (assembly GCA_018398805.1). Lineage (NCBI taxonomy): Eukaryota > Metazoa > Chordata > Actinopteri > Beloniformes > Exocoetidae > Hirundichthys > Hirundichthys speculiger. Next base: position 27,287 of record JAGFBZ010001098.1, read on the forward strand.
TAGGAACAGTCCACAAAAACAAACCTGAACTCCCACCCCAGATGCTGGATACAAATAGGCCTGTCCTCTCCTCCAAGTTCTGCTATACAGCTGACACCACCCTGGTATCTTATGTTCCGAGGGCACGCAAAAATGTGGTGTTGATGAGTACCCTGCACAGAGAAGGGAAAATCTGCAGCCAGGAGCACCAGAAGCCAGAGATTATTCTTGACTATAACAACACCAAAGGAGGAGTAGATAATTTAGACAAGCCTGTCGGTTGCTACAGCTGCAAGCGTCGCACACTACGCTGGCCGCTCATGCTCTTTTTCAACCTCCTGGACATCTCTGCCTACAACGCTCTCGTAATCTGGCTGTCTATCAATCCAGGGTGGAACAACAGCAGGCGACAGAAAAGACGGCTTTTCCTCGAGGATCTAGGAAAGGCATTGGTGACGCCTCACATTGAGAGGAGACAGCGAATCCCAAGGTTTGTGTGTTTATGGTTGTTTTTTTTATTTTTGTTGAATATTCTTTCATCAAAATGTATGCAAGGCATTGTACTTTCTTTGTTGTATGGCACTTTGTGTTACAATTCAACTATGAAAGGTACACCAAAAATATTCATATTATTATTGGTATTATCATTATTATTATTGTAGAACCCCACCATCTGCAGCAATTGTAAGGAGGATTAAGAGGGAGAGTGCTGGTGTTGCACCCGCCCAACACACAGAACCCCAAACACCAACGGTGCCTGATGTAAGTGTGTGATACTGTTCTATGTGTATATCAAATACTCCTATAGTGAGTGAGTTATTTGTAACAATTTTCAATTGAGTGTTCTCATCCTTCTAGGCTCCCACTCCAAACAAGAAGCGATGTGATCTGTGTGGACCAAAGAGTCAGAGAAAGACAAAGTCCATGTGCCACAAATGCAAGAAGCGCATTTGCAGTCTCCACACTGTGAAACTTTGCACCTCTTGTGCTGTCTAGGTTCATTTCTATAATGTTCTATGAATCTTCTTATGTTTGAAATCAATTCCATGCAATAAATATCAATAGTACTGAAGGCCTGCTTTCCTTTATTTATAAGCAAGTTGACTGCAGTATTGATCATAAATGTTTTACTGTATGTGATGTATTTATAGATAATATAGAAGAGGTCAAGGTACATGGTACCTGATATGGTCTAATAATAGTATCAATAGTGGCATGGAGGTCAGACTCCACCCCCTTGTACCAATGTAGATTGGGGACTGGTCAGAAACCACCCACAAGCAACACCCTGGTGAAGACAGTGTGTCTTTGGCCCTCACAAGGGCTAAGTTGTGGGATTCATCGCATGCATGATGGCAAAACTTCACCCCCCAAGGTGACAGTCAGTACAGGGAAGGTCAGTGACATCACAGCAATGCACCAGTAACCCTCCAGTGAAGACAGCGTGTCTTTAGCCCACACAGAGGCTGAGAAGTGGGATTCGTGGCGTGCGTGATGGCGAAACTCCGCCCCCAAAGGTCGAGGTCATCATAGGGAGGGTCAGTGATGTCAAGGCTACCCACCAGTAACCCACTAGTGAACATAGCATGTCTCTAGCCCACACAGAGGCTGAGAAGTGGGATTCGTGGCGTGCGTGATGGCGAAACTCCGCCCCCAAAGGTCGAGGTCATCATAGGAAGGGTCAGTGATGTCAAGGCTACCCACTAGTAACACACTAGAGAAAATAGCATGTCTCTAGCCCACACAGAGGCTGAGAAGTGGGATTCGTGGCGTGCGTGATGGCGAAACTCCGCCCCCAAAGGTCGAGGTCATCATAGGGAGGGTCAGTGATGTCAAGGCTACCCACCAGTAACCCACTAGTGAAAATAGCATGTCTCTAGCCCACACAGAGGCTGAGAAGTGGGATTCGTGGCGTGCGTGATGGTGAAACTCCGCCCCCAAAGGTCGAGGTCATCATAGGGAGGGTCAGTGATGTCAAGGCTACCCACCAGTAACCCACTAGTGAAAATAGCATGTCTCTAGCCCACAAGGAGGCTGAGAAGTGGGATTCGTGGCGTGCGTGATGGCGAAACTCCGCCCCCAAAGGTCGAGGTCATCATAGGGAGGGTCAGTGATGTCACAGCTTCCCACCAGTAACCCTCCAGTGAAGACAGTGTGTCTCTAGCCCACACAGAGGCTGAGAAGTGGGGCTGGTGGCGTGGAAAAAAGCGTTTCAAATAGGCTCCACCCCCTCAGGTTGGAGAAACCTAGTGGTAGGTCAGTGACCTAAAGGACATCCTCAAGTTTCCTCCGGTGAAAACAGATTGTCTCTAGCCTGCACAGGGGCTGAGTTATGGTATGAAAACCCCAGGGGTCCAAAGGACCCCTTAACACCCCCAGAGTGCAGAAAATCCTAACATCACACAAGGGTTAAATCATGATCCTGATATCTACTAACTAAAAGATGACTAAACTAACATAAGCAAATGAAACATTCAGTGGAAACCAGTGGAAACTTATATACATGTGTGAGCTTACAGACTAAGCTTGCTTGTGAGGAGGGTTTCAAGATGGCGGACGGGGTCGCATGGTGACTTTGTCCCTCACCAAGATGGCAGCCAAGATCACACGGTAATCTCGTCCCTTGCCAAGATAGCGGCCAAGATCACGGAAGGTTGTTAGTACGAAAAAAAAGAGGAAAGAAAAGAGTAAAATCAACAAAGCGAAGGTGATTCCTAACCACCGATGCTGTGATCGCTCTGAGGATTTCCACAAGATGGAGAGTGTGAAGCAGACGTCCACACTCCTCCTGATCATTTGGAAATCTGGGCGCAATTAACCAGTGGTGAGAAAACACAGTGATCACGTGGGTAAATATGCACTGACGGATTACCGGTGGGCTCAATAGAAAACAAAGTCACAGTAAGCACAAGCACACTAACTATGCTAAGTAACTCTGCCCAGACACAAAAACCTCTTACGTGGATCGCGCCGGAAGCGATCGATGGCGTTGTGAAGTCCGTGGAACTGAATGGATTAATCTTGGTACAGCAGAACCATTTTTGGGTTACGCTCCACTGGTCCAGGAGAGGCTCTCCTCCTCTTCCTCTCTTTGTGGTCAACGGAGATGCGGCGTTGTGCAGCAACGGCAGCCAGGCTGTCATCCGTTCCGTTTCGTCTGAGGCCGTTCACGCAACCGCAGTGCGCGGGTGATTCCTACCCTTTGTTTCTTCTGTACGTCGCGGCTCACTCCGTGTGGCGCGTCACAATCGGACAAGGCGTGTGATTGTCGTCGGACAACCAGAGGGATCTCCTACAGACAGGTTGCCAGGGAAACACAGGCCTTTGGCTATTTGCCTTGCTGGAACCGCTATTTAAGCGGGATGGACGTGATCCACCTTTGCCAGGAATTCCTGCTGTCTAGTCGGGGCTCCTCAGCCAGTAAGAGGCATGGTGTCCCTTCACACCTTGCCATAAAACAATAAAACATTGCAAAGCATGTTGGGAGTTGCAGTCATTTCAGTGGTCCTTTGTCCTCGAAAACCATGCGGTCTCTGTAACTCACGGCCTGTGGCCCAACACCGGTTCTGTCAGGCAGCGGGGTCCTGGGTCAGAGCGAATAGTGCTAGCAGGTCCACAGCTAAAGCAATCACCAACGATGACTTCCACCCTAAACACCTCCTGTTCATCAGGTTGCCCTCTGGGCAGAGGTACAGGACTATCAGGCTCAGAAATGCTTGCTTCCTGCTAGTACCCTTGGAGTCCACGTCAAGTTGAACCTCCGTCTTCAGCAGCATCTCTAGACCAGAGCTGCTCAACGTTCAGCAGGAACTCTGGACTCTTCGTCCTGTAACACTTCCCTACTTGTCAGAGCAGGATGCTGCTGTGGAAAAGTATATTCTTTATATTTATCCACATCTCTATGACTGTATCTGTCCAAGTAAGAGGGTCAGACAGAAAACTGCAGGTGATGAAATAAGGATTAGAACAGTGGATTTAAGAAAAGATGGAAAAGATCCAAAAACATCTGATTGATTCATGACAAGCCCTCGAAGCTGTGAGGGACATCCAGTCTCCATTAAAACATTAGCATTGAAGTGACAGCTCATGTAAAACTGTAATTTCCGTTTCAGCTTCTCTCTACAGCAGCCTTTTGCAAAATTCAGAATACCAAGGCCCAATTTGAAACGGTACTCCCTCCACCGTACTTCACCGCTGAGGTGATGCTGGTCAGCTGTGGCCTCTTTCCTCCTGAACGTTGCTTCGTCGGTCCTCAGAACACTCTCCCAGTGGCTTCCTCCTCTCTTATTTTTCTAGTTTTCTGTTCTCTCTTGCTCTGGATTGAAAGTGGCTTTTGCTCACCTGTTGCAGCTGAGCAAAGGGAGAAAAACTAAAACTGGTTTTCTCTATCCCGATTCATGCAAACCTTTACAGATCTGAGTCACATCTTTCATCGTAGCGTCATATATACTTTTTACTGGAAGCTCTTTGGCCTGATAGTGAATGTGCACAGAGTAGAGGTCTTTGGAACAACCCGACAACCCGAAAACCCAAGGTTCTGACCCGACCCGAATCGGGTCTCGGGTCCATTGAAAACACGTGAATCTGGATTCAGGTCGCAACAGTTAGTCGGTGCTCTCTGACAGGCTGGGTCCACGTTTACTCGAGAGAGGTTAAGATATTGGCGGTGGCGGGGCTCGGAGCAGTTAAATGATTATTAATTAACTGTCATGAAACAATCGTGTTGCCGTAGCGTGTTATTAGTGGTTTGCCCGGGAGCTGTAAAGCACAAAGGATCGTCAACATGACAACGCTGGATGAGAGAACATATTCACAACACATCTTGACCGGTGTAGGCTATTAGCGTTAGCAGTTGCTACCAATAGCATCTGTATCCACAAAGAAAACAACGACATGGATTTATTGTTGTTTACATGACGTAGCCTATGTAGCAACTGAACCGGTAGAAGAAGACAACTTTAGGTAAGAAAATCAAGTTTTATTCAAGGCTAGACAACTTTAACATGAGCAACTATGCGCTGGATTGTCTCGGTTCGGTTCGTGGTCGGAAACTAAAGACTCTGGTCGGGTCGGTTCCAGGTCCAAATATTGTGGGTCCATTCGGGTTCGGGTCCATGAAAGTGGACCCGTGAAGACCTCTAGCACAGAGTCTAGGATGTAGTCATATTTTTATTCTAATTTCTCTCCTCACTCCATAAATTATATTTTCATTTGACTGCCTCTAACCTCATTAATCCAGGTCATCTCTAATAAGGGTGATGTCATCAGATTTACTCTGTTTTCCTAAAGAGCACACAAACCGACGCACACATGCGCATTTAAGTGACGCGAACCTTACGCTGTGTTTCATGTCACGCAGTTGGCTTTCAGAAACGCAAACGTTCAAACTCCCAATGTGAGAGTTCGCTTCGGTAGCAGTAACAAAAAATATTCATGACAGGAACAGAACCCTGCTGCAGCTGAATCTGTGCTACCACCGAAAGATAAAAACAGACAAAACTGGGGGAGTGTGTGTGTGTGTGTGTTGCCATAACCCTGTTAGAGCAGATTCAGGAGCTTTGACACAATAATAAGCCCCTTCTGTCCCCAGAGCCCCTCAGTCATATTATTATTCTCTGGTCTAAAAATGGAAATGCAGCAGGTCCCTGGGACAGACACAAGGAACAGAAGGGCTTTGTAAGTAGAAAGTTAGAAGTAGAAGTTAAAGTAACCAGACTTTCTGTGAGGCTCTGAAAAAGCTCAGTCTGCTAATGACCTGCACAACTACCAAAGTAAAATATTTAGAGCTTTGAAGGCTTTTAACTCATTTACCTATCCATCCATCCATCCATTATCTGCCGCTTGGTCCGTAGTTGGGTCGGGGGGGCAGCAGCTCCAGCGAGAGCTGCAGATCCCCAACCGATAGCACCAACAGGACCATGAAATCCACAAACAGTAGAGAGGAAATCCTGACACCACCGAACTGGAAGAACAAGAAAAAAGGGGGCAAAACAGCACAAAAAAAAAAACAAAAACTACAGGAACAAAGGAGCACAGTTACATTCATGGAGGTGCTCCTGTCATGTTTCCGTTATATTTGAACACTATCATAAAGTGTGCTGTGGCCTTTACCTGCTTTTCACTCTGAATATTTTAATTTTATTTTAATAATTATTCAAAAGTGTAAGAGAACAGACAATATTTTTACTGTCTTGTTTATCCCCTTTATGATGATATTAGCTGTCCTTAATGACACTGTAATGGCTTTTTAACTTACAGTGAGGTAAAAAAAATAAATAAAAATCAAGAAAAATGTATCATAATATGATGTTACCTGACAATCCACTTAAAATAATAATAATAATAATGATAGTGATTAATGGCAGCATCAGCAGCTTTGTCAGTTATCATCTATTCCAGTTTGGTGCAGATTTCTGAGCTGCTGATCTGTTTCTGAATACAGGAATATAGGAATACATGCCATGGGGAAAAAAAAGAGCTGGACTTGCCATTAGACGCACTTGTTTACTCCCTTTGCTTAAGTATGAAAAATGAACAAAATGAGTTTTGACAGTTATTCTCAGAAGATGTGTATGTGTGTGTGTGCATGTGCGCACGCTGTGTGTCCATACGAATCAGTTCATCCGTACAAGCGTGTGCTCACTTATGCATTCATGCATGTCTCTGTGTGTTAGAGTAACGGACTGTTTTTCAGCATAACAAATGACCAGCTTATTAATTAGGAATGATGCCCAAACTATTGGAGGCAGCAGGGAGAAGAGTCAAAAGCCAAAAGTTCAAAAAGGTAATGCTTCAATTAAAATATTCATTAAGACTACCCCGTTTACGCCATCATCCGTGACAAATGATTCACTGCTGTTGGTCGGGCTTCAATTTGTTCCGACAAACACATGCATTACTTTGTGGATATACATCCTTACTGGGACATCACATCGATTCACTGTGGACAGCATGACCAAAAAAAAAAAAAAACAGCAGTATATTTTACCAGAGTCACTTCACTTTTTACCCCAACCCAAACTTAACCTCCAATCACACAATACGTCGGATCCAACAAAGGGCTCTGGTCTCTATGAGGACTCTGGGTCCTCACAAGTCTAGAGCTCAGACCGGAAATCTTAATGAGTGAAGAAAATCATCAGAACACAGAGAAACACAAAACCTCAGAATTAAAGGAGAATAAGGACAATAACATTAAAGGAGAGTTGATTTAAAGGCCAGAAGTCAGACGATAAACAGTCCAAAAGTGGGTGAATAAATGTTTTAACCCAGTTTTCCCCAGTCCAGGTCCTCCAGCGCCGCTGCCCTGCATGTCTTAGATGTTTCACAGCTCCTGCACAACTGATTCAAACCGGTGGGTCACTGACTGACTCCTGCAGACCTGGATGCTCTAAAAGGCTGATGGTCAGCAGGAGTGATGCGCTGATGGTGATGCATTCATTTAAATCAGGTATGTTTGAGCAGGTAAGTGTCTCAAATGTGGCAGTGGCCTTCAAGGGCTGGGGTTTCTCATCTATGTGGTCCAAGGCACTAGTGTTATCCTGCAGTCTTGATGTTCAATTGACCTTTCGGTAAGCACCGCCCCCTTCCTAGTTACTGTTGCTAAGTCGGACATTCTCGCTGCTCCTCCATTAAGGACAATGTTATTTGCCATTTTTCCGATGCCTATCAACTGTATTTACATTACACTAGAATAACGGCGTGGTAAAATATTGCTGCTGGGGACCTGCAACAGTGACTCGAGGTGTCCAGAACGTTTGGAGGGACATTTTTATTCCCTTTTGCAAACCAAAACAAACGCTGGAGAATGCACGCTTTGGTTCAGTTATGTGTCCGTCCACACAATCAACTGAACATGGGGAAAGTTACAAAACACACCTCCATTTACTCCAAGGTAAGTTTACTTTGTTTATTAGATGTTTGATTTAACCACTGTTTAGTAAAAGTAATATGATTTAGCAGCAGGGAGGGTGATGAGTGAAAACGTTTGGAGTTTAGCATTCGGAATGCTGGCTAGCTCACTAACCACCTATAAGCCTGCTGTTGTATCCTGTAATGCCATTGCATCAGACTGCCTCTAGAGAGCGCTACAATAAAGCAGGCTCATGCATATACTGTAGTTAGAGCGTAGAGTGAGAGACTGCAGGATGTTTTGGAGTGATGTTACTTCCCTGCGTGCCCGTTGTTGTTGAGAATAAAGTTTGCAAAGATATACGTTTGCTTCGTCCGTCCCTCTACACTACAAATTGGCGACGAGGATTTCCACCCTAAGACAAGATGTCTGTGAACGTGCCTGCGCCTGCGATGTTCCTGCCCTGCCCGGGAGAACCGACTATGCCGTTCGACATGTGGCTGCGTATCTTCAACAACTACCTGGTGGTGATTAATGCGACCGGGAATGCGTGGCCGACCGGCCGCAAGAGAGCCACTTTGCTTCACTGCCTTGGTGCTGAGGGACAGAGGATTTTTTACTCGCTGCCGGCTACTGGTACAAGCTTCGAAGATGCGGTGACTGCGCTTGAGGGACACTTCCTGCCCAAAGTTAACGTCGTCGTGGAGCGGCACACTTTCAGACAAAGAGCACAACTGCCTCACGAGACGGTAACCCAGTACCTAGCGGTCCTTCGTGCACTTTCTGCTAAGTGTGCATTTGATGCTAATACAGACGAGATGATTAGAGACCAGTTGCTGGAGCATCTGCGAGACGACAGAATAAGAGAAAGACTGTTATTAGAACCTGATTTAACTCTGGAGAAAGCTACTACATTAGCAATACAGATGGAGGCTGCTGCAAATCAGGCTAATAAAATGAAGTCGGATGGTGCTGCAGTGCATGCTATACAGTCCAGACCCAAGTATGAGAAGAATAAAAGACACTTTCATCCCGCTGCTACTGCTGCCCCTCCCCCCTCCCAACGCAAAACTTGCTTTAGATGTGGCTCAGATAAGCATTTAGCTAATGCCTCCCAGTGCCCCGCAGCTAAAGTACAGTTTAAATCCTGTGGAAAAAGAGGACACTATGCTAGGGTGTGTCGTTCTGCTCCGTCCAGTAGTGTGCATGAAGTACTGTTACCTGACGTCACTATACTATACCTGGAAAACTCACCACATGCCCGAAAGAGACTTATGTGCAACGTCAGTGTAGCTACTCCTACTACCCCTGCTGTGCCAATGCAGCTTGTTATTGACACTGGTTCTGCTGTATCCATACTGCCACGACAGATCTACCAGAAATACTTTAAAGACAGTCCACTGTCTGCAGCATCCACCAAGCTAGTTAGCTATACAAGAGACAATATTCCTGTGTTAGGATGCCTGCATGCTCAAGTGTACATGGACAAAACCTCTGCTGCTGCCACGTTCTTCATTGTAGAAAAAGGGACGGCACTGCTTGGCATGGATCTATTCACTGCTCTGGACCTGTGCATCAAAGGGGATACTGTTCTCACCTCAGCTGCAGTACACTCTACACCTGTGATGTCCACATCAGCTGCTGCCCCAGAGGCTCCTGACATCGGGTGTGTTAAAAACTTTGTGCATAAAGTGAAACTGGACCCTACTATCTCACCTGTGCGTCAGAAGCTGCGGCGCTTACCTTTTGCAATCAGAGACTCAGTTTCTGCTGAGCTGGATCGTTTACTAAAAGCTGGTGTCATAGAGAGGGTTGATGCCTCTGCCTGGGTTTCCCCCATTGTGGTCACTGCTAAGAAAACAGGTGGAATTCGGATGTGTGCTGATCTACGTGAACCGAACAAGGCTGTGGTCACCGACAGCTACCCACTGCCTCACATCGATGAACTGCTTGCCAACTTGCGAGGAGCAAAGGTGTTTTCAACAATCGACCTTGCAAATGCGTATTACCAGCTGCCCTTGCATGAAGACAGCAGAGACATTACAGCCTTCATCACCCATGAAGGACTCTTCAGGTTCTGCAGAGTGCCATACGGCTTAGCATCAGCACCCTCCGCCTTTCAAAAGATGATGGCGACAATTCTACAAGGCGTGCCTGGAGTACAAAATTACCTGGACGACCTCATCATTTATGGGACCACACCTGCTGAACATGACCGCTGCCTCGACACTGTCCTGCTGAAACTGAGAGAGGCGGGCTTAGTGCTGAATGATACCAAGTGTCACTTCAAATAGACTACTCTGCGTTTCCTGGGTCATGTCATCACAGCTGAGGGGATTCTGCCGGACCAAGATCATGTGGATGCAGTCCTGAATGCCCCACCCCCTTCTGATGCAGCAGCTCTGAGATCTTTTCTAGGCCTTGTTTCCTGGTATTCTTAGTTTTTACCAGGCTTTGCTACAGTTGTTGCCCCAATGCGTGAGTGTGCCAGAGACAATGACTCTTTTACATGGACTGAAGCTGCTCAGAACAGCTTTGAGGAGGTTAAAAACTCCTTGTAGTGAGCCCAGCCCTCGCCCTCTATGACCCCACACTCCGCTCAGTTGTTTCCACGGATGCCAGTGACTATGGACTCGGGGCTGTGTTTGCTCAGGTACAACCTGACGGCATTGAAAAACCAGTGGCTTTCGCCTCCCGTACACTTACTGCTACAGAGAGAGGATATTCCGTGGTAGAAAAAGAAGCGCTGGCATGTGTGTGGGCGGTAGAGAAGTGGCCCACGTACTTATGGGGTCATCGCTTTACCCTGCGCACAGATCATCAGGCGCTGACCACTCTGCTCACTACCAAGGGCATAGGCAGAGCTGGCATGCGTGTGGCACGCTGGTCTGCGCGTCTGCTCTGTTTTGATTATGATATGGTGTATCGCCCCGGTTCCCAAAATCACACTGCTGACTGCCTTTCCCGTCTCCCTTTGCCACTCCCTGCTGATCCTTCCACTGATTAGGAGCGTGAAATAGTGGCTCACATCTCCTCCACACTGAGTGCTCTTCCAGTGGCTGACTTCGAAGCTGCTTGCTCATCATGCCCTGAAATGACAGCTCTGCGGGACCAGATTCACCGTGGCTGGCCCCCGTCTATCAAAGCTGTGGACCAGGCCATGACTTCTTATTACAAGGTAAGAGACGAGCTCTCATTAAAGGACAATTTTATCTTCAGAGGCTCGAGACTCCTAGTTCCGTCCACTGTGCGTCACACTCTGATTTCTCTGGCGCATGAGTGTCACCAGGGAGTCGTACGCACGGAGCAGCGCCTGAGGGAGCTATACTGGTGGCCAAAGATGGACGCGGAGGTTCAGACCTGCATAGCCTCCTGTGTTGCCTGCCAGTCAAATGACAAGACTGCCACCACCCATCCTGCCCCCCTGCTGCCAATTCCGCTTCCTCAGGGCCCGTGGCAGAAGCTTGGCCTTGACATAGTTGGTCCTTTTGAAACTGCTTCTCCTGCCTGTCGCTATACCTTAACACTGACTGACTACTACACTAAATGGCCAGAGCTTGCCTTCTCCCACAGTGCAACTGCAACGGATGTTGTGAACTTCCTGATGTCAACTTTCAGTCGCCATGGTAACCCGGAGTGCATCGTTACTGACAATGGACCTCAGTTTACCTCAGCTGAGTTTGCTGAGTTCATGCACTCACATGGCATTTCTCACATTCGGACGTCTGTGTACTATCCTGCTGCTAATGGTGCGGTTGAGAGGTTCCATCGCTCCCTGAAAAGCTGCTTACAGATGGCTATCCTGCAATCACAGCCATGAAAAAAAGGCTGTGCTGTCCTGGCTTCAGGTGTACAGAGCGACTCCCCACGCCACTACCTCTGTTTCACCTCATGAACTGCTCTATGGACGCAAGATGTGCACTAAACTACACATTTTGCTCCAGCCTTCCACTGTGCCACCTTCATCTGCAACAGTACGTGGTACAGTGGAGAAGAACCAGGCCAAGATGAAGCGCTACACTGATTCCAGGCGTGGCACACGTGATCCTCCATTTCTGGAGGGAGACAGGGTGAGAAAAAGGATTCCTCGCCCAACACCCAAAGCTCACCCGAGATTCTCACCGCCAGTGCAAGTGGAGAAACAAGTGGGTCCAAATACCTTCCAACTCAGTGATGGAAAGAAATAGAACGCATCTCACCTTTCCCGCGTTCCACTGGGAACTAATGTGACACTCAGGCCCACACACTCTCGCACCTCCACTTCTCTGACTCACACGTACCAGAGTCAAGCCTAAGTGGCAACAGGACTATGTTGTTTATTGAAATGCTGTGAGAGAGCCTTCACTAGTACTCTGATTAACGTGAAGGTATGTTTGATTAAGTAATATTGCCTGTTCGTGTGATTTCCATTTATACATGTTATGTCATTCTATTCTACGTAGTTCAGGTTCATCTGTTAAAGTGTGCATCACAGTAATTCCAGCAAGATTTTGCCTTTGATTCTAGCAGTATTTAGCCATCTGTTCTATAACTGATTTTCTAAGTAAATTAATCGTACTGTTTTATTATAATACTGTAGGCAGAGTATTCTTTTACAGAGAGAGGAGATGTTGTATCCTGTAATGCCATTGCATCAGACTGCCTCTAGAGAGCGCTACAATAAAGCAGGCTCATGCATATACTGTAGTTAGAGCGTAGAGTGAGAGACTGCAGGATGTTTTGGAGTGATGTTACTTCCCTGCGTGCCCGTTGTTGTTGAGAATAAAGTTTGCAAAGATGTACGTTTGCTTCGTCCGTCCTCTACACTACACCTGCCTCGTTGTCTACAAATATATATGGCCCTGGATATTGATTTTGTTAGATATAAGGTGAGGCTAGTGATGTTAACGTCACTTTATTAATTATATTAATACAATGCTGCGACTGTCTGATGTTAACATACACATGACATACACAACAAAATTGTTGGTACCCCTCAGTTAAAGAAGGAAAAACCCACAATTCTCACTGAAATGACTTGAAACTTACAAAAGTAACAATAAATAAAAATTTATTGAAAATTAAATAATCAAAATCAGCCATTAGTTATGAATTGTTGATTAACATAATTATTAAAAAAAAAAAACTAACTAATGAAATAGGGCTGGACAAAAATGACAGTACCCATAACTTAATATTTTGTTGCACAACCTTTTGAGGCAATCACTGCAATTAAACGATTTCTGTATTTGTCAATGAGCGTTCTGCAGCTGTCAACAGGTATTTTGGCCCACTCCTCATGAGCAAACTGCTCCAGTTGTCTCAGGTTTGATGGGTGTCTTCTCCAAATGGCATGTTTCAGCTCCTTCCACAGATGTTCAATGGGATTCAGATCTAGGCTCATGGAAGGCCACTTTAGAATAGTCCAACGCTTTTCTCTCAGCCATTCTTGGGTGTTTTTGGCTGTGCGTTTTGGATCGTTGTCCTGTTGGAAGACCCATGACCTGCGACTGAGACCAAGCTTTCTGACACTAGGCAGCACATTTCTCTCCAGAATGCCTTGATAGTCTTCAGATTTCATTTTACCTTGCACACATTCAAGACACCCTGAGCCAGATGCAGCAAAGCAGCCCCAAAACATTACTGAGCCTCCTCCATGTTTCACCGTAGGGACAGTGTTCTTTTCTTCGTATGCTTGGTTTTTGAGTCTATGAACATAGAGTTGATGTGCCTTACCAAAAAGCTCCAGTTTGGTCTCATCTATCCAAAGGACATTCTTCCAGAAGCTTTGTGGCTTGTCAACATGCATTTTTGCAAATTCCAGTCTCACTTTTTTATGATTTTTTTCAGCAGTGGTGTCGTCTCCCATGAAGTCCACTTTGGCTCAAACAACGACGAATGGTGCGATCTGACACTGATGTACCTTGGCCTTGGAGTTCACCTTTAATTTCTTTGGAGGTTGTTCTGGGCTCTTTGGATACAATTCGAACGATCCGTCTCTTCAATTTGTCATCAATTTTCCTCTTGCGGCCACGTCCAGGGAGGTTGGCTACTGTCCCGTGGGTCTTGAACTTCTGAATAATATGAGCCACTGTTGTCACAGGAACTTCAAGCTGTTTAGAGATGGTCTTATAGCCTTTACCTTTAAGATGTTTGTCTATCATTTTTTTCGGATGTCCTGGGACAATTCTCTCCTTCGCTTTCTGTTGTCCATGTTCAGTGTGGTACACACCTTTTCACCAAACAGCAGAGTGACTACTTGTCTCCCTTTAAATAGTCAGACTGACTGATTATGAGTTTGGAAACACCTGTGATGTCAATTAAAGGACACACCTGAGTTAATCATGTCACTCTGGTCAAATAGTTTCCTCTTTTATAGAGGTACCATCATTTTTGTCCAGGCCTGTTTCATTAGTTTGTTTTTTAAATAATTATGTTGATCAGCAATGCAAAAGTGATGGCTGATTTTGATTGTGTAATTTTCAATACATTTTTATTTATTATTACTTCTGCAAGTTTCAAGTGATTTTAGTGACCATTGTGGGTTTTTCTTTCATTAACTGAGGGGTACCAACAATTTTGTAATGTAGCTCTGGTGTGGGACAGACCTATGGACCAGAGCTAATGCTAACAGAGAACTCATCACCCTCCCTGCCGCTAAATCATATTATTACTTTTAGTAAACGGCGGTTAAATCAATCATCTAATAAACAAAGCTAACTTACCTTGGAGTAAATGTAGGTGTGTTTTGTAACTTTCCCCACATTCAGGGCCTGATTTACTAAGATCCTAAATAAAGAGTACTAAATTGCGTGTGCACTGAAAAAGTTTGCGCGTGCTGTTGTTGTGTGTTTTGCGGGTGATCAACTAAGAATGCTCGCGCAAATGATAACAGGTGCAAACCGCAGTATTTAAATGAGGTGTTGCGTGTCTTACGGTTTGCGCCATGGAGAGTCTGGATGGAAAGCAGGATAGACGCAAGCGCAAAATGAAATTTGACGAGTTGGAGTTAGAGATATTAGTGGAAGAGGCAAATAAACACATTCATGAACTAAAGCAAAGAAATTTAAACATTACCAAAAGAAACGCAATATGGGAGAAAATCTGCGATAGAATAAATGCAGTTGGTAAGACAAAAAGAACGGCAGATGAGGTTAAAAGAAGGTGGCAAGATATAAGGCAAAGGACTAAAGAAAAAGTGGCCTTTAATAAAATAAAATAAAAAGCCTCCATAACCGCGGAGCGCTGTCATTACGGAGATGCGTCTCAGCTGTGGCATCAATGAGTGGAGCTGTGGCTGGAGCCGACTCGTCCTCACACACTACTCATTCGTAAAAAAGTATATGTTTTTTCATAAAATCCATCCATCCATCCATCCATCCATCCATTAGCTTCCGCTTATCCGAAGTCGGGTCGCGCGGCCAGCAGCTTCAGAGGTCCAGATCCCCCGGCCGCTTCCACCAGCTCCTCTGGGAGAATCCCGAGGCGTTTTTCATAAAATGATGTGGAAATAACCCATTTTATTACAACTGAAATTGTGCTTGGGAGGAGTATTTTCACCGGACATTTTGACCGGAGAGATTATAAAATCCCGGACTCCCGCATATTTTACCGGACGAAGTCCGGCAATTACCAGACAACGGAAACCCTGGTGCCTCCTGTGGCAACCTTTTGCTGAATAATACTCGATTTAACATTCAAATAAAATATTTCTCCTTTTGCATGTGCAAACAAATTTACACGAGTCCGAAAGACTCTCTCTCTGCGTATTCTTTGATTTTGGCGATGTCGCCTCCTTGCCACAATAACAGCAGCCATCGGTGCGTAATGCTGGACAGAATAGCACCTTCCTTTCGAACGTACTAAATACAGACGCAATCACAATCCCCGCAATTACTTTCAGGGTTGGTAAATCTCATTGCGCGTGGTAAATGGACCTATTTGCATTTTCCCCTCCCAGTATTTAGCGCTTTCTGGCGGGTACGCCCCATATTGATTATTCATCAGGGCAAAAGTGCTAAATGAACAGCGTGTGCTATTTTTCTCATTTGAGAGGCGCAGTCCTCTTTGCACGCTGTTAGTAGATCAGATTGCACATTGGTTTGCGGGTGGTGTCAAGTTTGCACACGTTTTTACGCACGCAAACCTTTAGTAAATCAGGCCCTCAGTTGATTGTGTGGACGGACACAACTTAACCCACAGCTGCATTCTCCAGCATTTGTTTTGGTTTGTTAAAGGGAATAAAAATGTCCCTCCAAACATTCTGGACACCTCGAGTCACTGTTGCAGGTCCCCAGCAGCAATAATTCACCACAGAGTTATTACAGTATAATATTAACACTAATGATACACATCAGAAAAATGGCAAAATAACATTGTCCTTAATGGAGGAGCAGCGAGAATGTCCAACCTAGCAACGGTAACTAGGAAGGGGGCGGTGCTTACCGAAAGGTCAGTTCCCACCACCCCTATTATTTGTATGATTTCAATTCAATTCAATTCAATTCAGTTTTATTTGTATAGCGTCTGTTACAATGTCAATTGTCTCTAGGCGCTTTACAGAGACCCAGATCATGACCCCCGAGCAAATATGATTAACTAAAATTATAATATTAAATCCTAAACAAGGATAGTGGCAAGTAAAAAACTCCCACAGAGGGAGAAAAAAAAAAACCTTTAAGTCAAACAGTGGCAAGAAAAAACTCCACTTTAAGAGGAAGAAACCTTGAGCAGGACCTGGATCATATGGGAGGACCTTCCTGATGAAGACCAGCTGGGTAGAGAAAGAAAAGAGGGGAGACAACAGTTTCCTCCCTTTATAAAGCTCTAGCAGGTTTAATTTCATCAGGCAGTCGTAGAATCGACATTTAGCAGATGTCTGAACAATGACATGCTTTATTGATTAAAGAGGCTGTGCTGCTCTGTGTTTTTGACAGAAAGTATATTAAGAATTTGAAATGATAGTTTGGCATAGCCCACCCTGATAGATGTTGTTGGGTCTAGCATTTTTCTGCACAGTTGCACATTGTATGGATGATTTTATCCATTCGTGCATCACAAATATTACCCTTGGAATGCCCTTGATTCACACGACATGCTTTGGATTGTTTTATTACATTTTATTAGCAGTTTATTGCTACTGTTGTTGTTCTTCATCATGAAGGGGTTGCCTTGCAACCCCTTGCCTTGCAAGTCTGAATGAAGGGAATCAGAGCCAGTTTGCAACTTTTCTTTTTCTTTTTTCTGCAGTTTCTCCCTCATCAACAGTTCACTGCTGGAACGGCACCACTTTTGGCAGAAAGATGGGCTCAAATTCACTATATGATTGCAATAAAAGCAAAAAAAAAGTTCACAGAACCAACTCCCAACCCCCCATTTAAAACTGGGATCTATGAACTTCTCATTTCTTTAATGGCGCAGAGTTGTTGTTGTTTTTTTTTTTTTTTAATTCAGGGTGCTTCACTTCTCATTCATATCCACCACTGCTGTGTATGCAAATGCAGTAATCACCTTAAATCCATCAACACTGCTCCCCGCCTTCTTCTTTTATTTATTGGTTGTGGGAGACAGGGAAAGTGGGGCATCGCCACGACCACGAGGCTTGAAATGTTAGTTTTCTAATTCAGTGGAACCTTCCAGGTCTGACGCTGTAATAGAGACACGATGTCTGAAAGGATCAAGGAGGTAAACGCATCTGGAACATTTCACGGTTAAATGTCTCCTGGCTTGAAGAGCCCAAATGAGGAAACTTTCACTAGATACAAGTAGAAAGATGGGAAGAGAAAAAGAAATACATATCCGAGACATACGTAAAATAATAGGCTGAAGCAGATGAAAGATGACTAATTATTTCTGGCAAGTGATGACTGTTTTTGATTAATAATACCACTATGAAAGCTTTCCGCTGGTGGAATGTTCATTTTTATGGCTATATTTAGTCACTAACAAGACTGAAAAAACAAAGAAATGAGCCAGTAAGTGAGGGAAATGACACATCTCAGCAACTACTAAATATTTCTGAGGGGAGACGGGTGAAACAGAGTAAGAAAATGAAGTCGACAAGACAATTAAAATGATTCCTGACTGCAGCTGTCAAAAGTAGCTTTTTAATGACTGCTTATCATTAATGTTTATGATGGAAACTCAGACTTGAATGACGCCGACTTGTTAGAATTAATGAGATATGAGATGATGAAGCTCAAAAAAAGAAGTGAGAATGTGAGAAAAAAATGTTATCACCAACTTTAAAGCATCATCGTGCAAAAGCAGATCATTTCCATCTATTTGTATTTATATTTAATCCCTCTTCCTTTCCAGCAGTCTGGCAGAAAGCACATCTCAACACATCTCAGCACAACAAAGACCAGTTTTCTGGTTGGTCAGATTCTGATGGGCGGAGCTAATGGTAACTTTACCAATCCGTGTATCATTCATTCTTTCCATTTTCAATTGTCAATCAAAAATAACAAAAAATAAATAAAAATTGACATTTTATGACATTTTTCATTTTTTAATCTAACAAAAAAAAAAAAAAAAAAAAAAAAGCCTGTTTTTTTTTCATATTTCAACTTTAGACTTGGATCAAAAATACGAAATAAAAAAACGGACCACAGGACTGAATTAGTTTTATAATGGAGGACTGGACTTTCTGTTGTCATTACACATCTGTGCCACTAGATGGAGCTGCACACTGCAGTAACCAGCTAGAGAACAGCAGGACAGTGAACACATGGAGCAGATCTGATGGAACATGGAGGAATGATGCCAAAGTTTTGATGCAGTCCAGATTTTTTTTTCAGACAGAATTGTTAATATTACTACCTGAGTTGCTACCTGAACTGTAAAGTTCACAGTTTTTTACCGTTCTCCATGTCTGTTTTAGCTTTTCATGTTCATGTTTTTCCGTCGATTCTCTTCCGGTTCCGCAGCAGCCAGTAACAGACTTTTCAAAACAAAAGCATGTGAGCAACATGCGTTAACGTGCGATAAAATAAATGTCCGCGTTAATAAATTAATGAGTTAACGTGATAATAACGCGTTAACTTGCCCAGCCCTAGTTATCCCACATTTCTCTCTTTGCAGTCCGTAAATGCAGGGAGCTGGAAGTCTGGATCCACACTGAAAAAAGACTAATGCAGCTGTAGAAATGTAATCACTCTCATGAATTGTTGAGTTTTAAATAACTTAGAGGGATAAAGGAAGAATGGCAGAAAAAGTTGATATACCTCCATACTACACCTACCTGCACCAGCTGATGCTCTCACCTAATGAGATACAATTAGCCTTCCACAAGGCCTTCCATAGGTGAATGAAGGCGCTTCGAGTAATAAAGCTGAAACCTGCCGCACATCAGACACGGGAGCAATAAAACAAAACAAGTGTTAGCAATCTCAGTTTATCATTAACTTGTTTCACTGCTGTCATTTGTCTCTGCCCCACTTTGAGAGAGATCAGAGGCAGAAAACTAATAAAAGCACAGAGAGGAAGGTGAAAATGCAAGAAATGGGGTCACAGAAAGAAAAAAAAAACCTGACAAACCAGTGAACAGTTTCAGCAGAGAAAAGAACAAAGCGCCATCAGGCACATGGAGGATTTGTTTGTCCTGAAATCAAGTTGGAAAAGAGAACTAGTCTAATGAGCTGTTGTTAATGTGAATTTGATGCACAGATAGAATCTTTAGAATGAATATAATGAGCAGATATCAAAAGTGTTTCTAAATGTCCTTTTTTTCCTTTCATGGTAGAACTTTTTGATGCTGAATTCTTACTGGAAATGTTTTCATTCTGCATATGAGGTCCTATCAGCTGCTACGACAAAAGAAAATAATCATCATTTCATTTCCAATAATATTTTCTTTTATATCTTTTATTACCAGGAAGCCCAGTGAGGGACTGTTATCTCATTGATGATGCTTTGGTTTGTCAGGTTGACCCTTTTGACCAAACAGCTGTTGAGCAGCGAGTATCGGGTATCAGCAGTAGCAGTCTGACATCACCAAGTTGCAGCTTTACATCAAAACTCATGAAAAACTTAAAAATAAAAACAAAAAAACAGGACATTCTATAAAAGATACAGTATTTTCAACAAAAAGTTGGACATTTTTGGAAAAACATATAAATAAAAAAGCAATTTTGTAAATTAACCTAGGCATTTGATAACAAAAAGCTGTGATTTTGTGAAATTTAAGATTTTATGACAAAATTGCTTTCTACAACAATGTTTGTAATTTGTGAATTAGACCAAAGTTTTATGATTTCAGAGCACAAAGTCAGAATTTTTGGTCAAAGAGTTGCCGCGTTGCAAAAGTCAATATATTACGACAAAAAGTCAGTTTTGCAAAATTTGAGAGTTTACGACAAAAAAGTTACAAGACAGTGATCCCTTGCCAATTCACGCTTTATGTTCCGCGGTTTTAGTTTTTTACAGATTTTTCAGAAATATATAATATAATGAAAAATGAAGAAAAAAATGTGGCAGCATCACAGGATGTTGTGCGTGTTCTCTCACAGCAAAGAAATGTTGTGAGCGAGCCTGGCCCCTTTAAGAAGGTGGACTTATGGATAATGGAGTGGCCTTATGGGTCATTTACATTCTCTGTTAACCGACAGGAGCCCAACAATACAACCTGTATGATGTTACAAGTTCCTGCAGTGCCAGAATGAAGTGCTTATTCCTTGCAGAGAGAACCAGACTTTTTCTTTTGTTGTTGTTAGCGTGTTAGCCGCTAATTACGAGCCAAAAATAGCACAATAGCAGCGGTTTCTTTACTGCAGTTCAGAGACCAGAGGCTTGTTTGTTTGACTTGTTTTGCTGCAGTACCTCGCTACTTTTTTGCGGTTTTTGAAACATATTTTAAACACATTATTTAGGCTCGGGGGGATCCGGCTCCAGTTCGCGGATTTTGATTTTCACGAGGGGGTCCCCATTAACTGCGAAAAATAAGTGATCACTGTATTGTGTAATTTATGATTTTACAGCAAAAATTCCTGCAAATATACAAAATTCAAAAGTTATATATGAGGAGTTTGAGATTGCTGCGATAATAAAGATGAACTTGAATGAATTAGAGCCCAGTCCACCTTAACCACTGGGACCATTAAGATGAGCAAACATGGATTTGTTCCGGGGGGATTTTAAGACTGCTGTGTCTTCCTGGGCTGTTTGCTGCTGTTCCTAATGTGACATGTCTCCAAATTCCTCGGTAAGTTCAGCTATGACTGCTGGGTAAATCCAGACAGTTTAATTGACCTCGTGTATATTCTTGGTCGTACATCCCAGCCGCTTCCTGCTCCCCCTCTATGCTCGAGTGCTCTTTTTCCACCACTGGAACATAAGCTCAGGTGTTGCCGTGGTTTTTAATGTCTTGTGCCATTATGTACCCTGTTTGGCTGTGGGAACATGACAAGACAGACATCAGAAGGGCACCATCGCCACCTTAGCAACTTAGCAACCAGCTTAGCCTCTATGTGATTCGATTTTGTTCAGTCAGTGGGAGACAAAAGCAGCAGCAACACCTGTTAGCTACTCATGCACAGCGTCGTTGTCGCGGGGGCTGTGCATCACGTTTGAGGAAGGAAAACAGCACATCCCATTGCCTTCCACTTCTTCTTTTGATTATTTTCCATAATTATACCCGAAACCCCAGCACAGATGTCGTGTTTAACTTGAATGGGTGGTGATTTTATGATGCCGTGGCTGTAAAAGTAGGATTTTATTAGAGCAGAGGAGCAGCCTGGAAGTGCCTTGAGTGTGACTGCAGGTTAACATGTGGCCTTAATTGGTACATTTAAGACCGACAGAAGACGGCGAGCAAACGCAACGATGATGACATTAAAAATGAGTGTACGGCATCATATAACTGCAGTCAGCAGCACTTTCCTAAATAGAATCGGATGTAATAAAAACAGTCTGGCCCTTAGAGGAATGCTCATTTATAAAAACAGGCAGATTTCAGGGCACGCTCCATGACGAAGACATACCAGCGCTGTGTGGATCTAACACATGAATGTGTACCAAATATCCTGCGTTGGTGAATAAGCTTATTAATGTGGCCATATCACTCTACTCTGCACTTTCTCATGTACCTACAGTTCTAATGGGATAAATCAGTGCTGCAGACCACAGGCACATTTTCATTTTCCAGGACATTTCAGGAGGCTGAAAACCCTTCCAGGCTGGTTCTTCTGCAGTCGTAATCCTCCAGCCTGGCCAGCCATACCAATTCACTTTGTAAAACTTCTCTCTTTTGAAATGGGTGCAGTTGGGGCAGAGTGATGTGACCTCAAATCAGTATCATGACTGATTGAACATTTTTACCTCCATTACAATGAATGAGTGATTATTTTAGTTTTAGTTCATTTTTTTGCCATCATAGATCACTGAAAAGGTTTTTTTTTTTTTTTTTTGCTGCAAATTTCAACACTGGGATGGTTTTAAAATGAGAAAATTAACATCTATAAAAAGAAAAAGTGTGCAGTTCATGAATACACATAGGGCCTGATTTATTAAGATCCTGAATCAAGAGTACTAAATTGCGTGTGCACTGAAAAAGTTTGCGCGTGCTGTTGTTGTGTGTTTTGCGGGTGATCAACTAAGAATGCTCGCGCAATTGATAACGGGTGCAAACCGCAGTATTTAAATGAGGTGTTGCGTGTCTTACGGTTTGCGTCATGGAGAGTCTGGATGGAAAGCAGGATAGACGCAAGCGCAAAATGAAATTTGACGAGTTGGAGTTAGAGATATTAGTGGAAGAGGCAAATAAACACATTCATGAACTACAGCAAAGACATTTAAACATCACCAAAAGAAACGCAATATGGGAGAAAATCTGCGATAGAATAAATGCAGTTGGTAAGACAAAAAGAACGGCAGATGAGGTTAAAAGAAGGTGGCAAGATATAAGGCAAAGAACTAAAGAAAAAGTGGCCTTTAATAAAACTTCGGCAAACAAGACAGGTGGAGGGCCTGCGGAAGAGATGCCTGCGGAGGAGATGCCTCTAACCAGGATTGAGCAGCAGGTGCAGCTCACCTTCTGCGAGGAGCAGATGATACTGGGGTATGACACGCTAGAGCCAACTGCAGAACAAGGTAGGCGCACAATAAGAAACACTTTTTTCTCCATGAAAACACGTGATTTATTTATTATCACAAATAAAAAAATGAATGTGCCTCCTGTGGCAACCTTTTGCTGAATAATACTCGATTTAACATTCAAATAAAATATTTCTCCTTTTGCATGTGCTTGTGACCGGCTCCAAATCAGCCCTTAAGTTTCAACTATCTGGTTTTCATTCATTCCAAACAAATTTACACGAGTCCGAAAGACTCTCTCTCTGCGTATTCTTTGATTTTGGCGATGTCGCCTCCTTGCCACAATAACAGCAGCCATCGGTGCGTAATGCTGGGCAGATTAGCACCTTCCTTTCGAACGTATTAAATACAGACGCAATCACAATCCCCGCAATTACTTTCAGGGTTGGTAAATCTCATTGCGTGTGGTAAATGAACCTATTTGCATTTTCCCCTCCCAGTATTTAGCGCTTTCTGGCGGGTACGCCCCATATTGTTTATTCATCAGGGCAAAAGTACTAAATGAACAGCGTGTGCTATTTTGCTCATTTGAGAGGCGCAGTCCTCTTTGCACGCGGTTAGTAGATCAGCTTGCACATTGGTTTGCGGGTGGTGTCAAGTTTGCACACGTTTTTACGCACGCAAACCTTTAGTAAATCAGGCCCATAGTGGGGAAAGTCCTAATTAAAGAAAGGAAAAGAAATAACTGCAAGTTGTAGTTTCTAGGTTTATAAAAGTTGGTTTTGATGAATTTTTATGGAACTGCCAAGCCCTAGATCTGCTGCCAACCCAAGATCTGGTGCCCAACACTAGATCTGCTGCCAACCCAAGATCTGGTGCCCAACCCTAAATCTGGTACCAACTCTAGATCTGGTGCTCCAACCTTAGATCTGGTGCCAACCTAAATTCTGGTGCCCAATGCTAGATCTGGTGCCCAATCCTAGATCTGTTGCCAACTGAAGATCTGGTGCCCAACACTAGATCTGCTGCCAACCCAAGATCTGGTGCCCTATCCCTAGATCTGGTGCCCAATCCTAGATCTGTTGCCAACCGAAGATCTGGTGCCCAACCCAAGACCTTGTGCCCAACCCTAGATCTGGTGCCCAATCCTAGATCTGTTACCAACCGAAGATCTGGTGCCCAATCCTAGATCTGTTGCCAACCGAAGATCTGGTGCCCAATTCAAGACCTGGTGCCCAACCCTAGATCTGGTGCCCAAACCTAGATCTGGTCCCAATTCTAGATCTGGTGCCCAACTGTAGATCTGGTGTCCACCCTAGATCTGATGTTCACCCTAGATCTGGTGTCCACCCTAGATTTGGTGTCAACCCGTAGATCTGATGCCAACCCTAAATCTGGTGCCAACCTAAGCTCTGGTGCCCAACCCTAGATCTGGTGCCCGACCCTAGATCTGGTGCCCAATCCTAGATCTGTTGCCAACTGAAGATCTGGTGCCCAACCCTAGATCTGGTACCAACCCTAGATCTGGTGCCAATTCTAGATCTGGTGCCCAACTGTAGACCTGGTGCCCAACCCCTTGATCTGGTGCCAACCCAAGATCTGGTGCCCAAACCTAGATATTCTACCAACCCAAGATCTGGTGCCCTACCCTAGATCTGCTGCCAACCCAAGATCTGGTGCCCAACCCTAGATCTGGTGCCCAATCCTAGATCTGTTGCCAACCGAAGATCTGGTGCCCAACCTAAGCTCTGGTGCCCAACCCTAGATCTGGTGCTTGACCCTAGATCTGGTGACCAACCCTAAATCTTGTGCCCAACCCTAGATCTGGTGCCCAATCCTAGATCTGTTGCCAACTGAAGATCGGGTGCTCAACCAAAGACCTGGTGCCCAACCCTAGATCTGGTACCAACCCTAGATCTGGTGCCAATTCTAGAACTGGTGCCCAACTGTAGACCTGGTGCCCAACCCTAGATCTGGTGCCAACCCAAGATCTGATGCCCAAACCTAGATCTTCTACCAACCCAAGATATGGTGCCCAACCCTAGATCTGGTGCCCAATCCTAGATCTGTTGCCAACCGAAGATCTGGTGCCCAACCTAAGCTCTGGTGCCCAACCCTAGATCTGGTGCCCGACCCTAGATCTGGTGACCAACCCTAAATATTGTGCCCAACCCTAGCTCTGGTACCAACTCTAGATCTGGTGCCCAACCTTAGATCTGGTGACAACCTAAGCTCTGGTGCCCAACCCTAGATTTGGTGACCAACCCTAAATCTTGTGCCTAACCCTAGATCTGGTGCCCAATCCTAGATCTGTTGCCAACCGAAGATCTGGTGCCCAATCCTAGATCTGTTGCCAACCGAAGATCTGGTGCCCAATTCAAGACCTGGTGCCCAACCCTAGATCTGGTGCCCAAACCTAGATCTGGTCCCAATTCTAGATCTGGTGCCCAACTGTAGATCTGGTGTCCACCCTAGATCTGATGCCAACCCTAGATCTGGTGTCCATCCTAGATCTGATGTTCACCCTAGATCTGGTGTCCCCCCCTAGATTTGGTGTCAAACCGTAGATCTGATGCCAACCCTAGATCAGTTGCCAAAACAAGACCTGGTGCCCAATCCTAGATCTGTTGCCAACCCAAGATCTGGTGCCCTACCCTAGATCTGCTGCCAACCCAAGATCTGGTGCCCAACCCTAGATCTGGTGCCCAATCCTAGATCTTTTGCCAACCGAAGATCTGGTGCCCAACCTAAGCTCTGGTGCCCAACCCTAGATCTGGTGCTTGACCCTAGATCTGGTGACCAACCCTAATCTTGTGCCCAACCCTAGATCTGGTGCCCAATCCTAGATCTGTTGCCAACTGAAGATCGGGTGCCTCAACCAAAGACCTGGTGCCCAACCCTAGATCTGGTACCAACCCTAGATCTGGTGCCAATTCTAGAACTGGTGCCCAACTGTAGACCTGGTGCCCAACCCTAGATCTGGTGCCAACCCAAGATCTGATGCCCAAACCTAGATCTTCTACCAACCCAAGATCTGGTGCCCAACCCTAGATCTGGTGCCCAATCCTAGATCTGTTGCCAACCGAAGATCTGGTGCCCAACCTAAGCTCTGGTGCCCAACCCTAGATCTGGTGCCCGACCCTAGATCTGGTGACCAACCCTAAATATTGTGCCCAACCCTAGCTCTGGTACCAACTCCAGATCTGGTGCCCAACCTTAGATCTGGTGACAACCTAAGCTCTGGTGCCCAACCCTAGATTTGGTGACCAACCCTAAATCTTGTGCCTAACCCTAGATCTGGTGCCCAATCCTAGATCTGTTGCCAACCGAAGATCTGGTGCCCAATTCAAGACCTGGTGCCCAACCCTAGATCTGGTGCCCAAACCTAGATCTGGTCCCAATTCTAGATCTGGTGCCCAACTGTAGATCTGGTGTCCACCCTAGATCTGATGCCAACCCTAGATCTGGTGTCCATCCTAGATCTGATGTTCACCCTAGATCTGGTGTCCCCCCTAGATTTAGGTGTCAAACCGTAGATCTGATGCCAACCCTAGATCTGTTGCCAAAACAAGACCTGGTGCCCAATCCTAGATCTGTTGCCAACCCAAGATCTGGTGCCCTACCCTAGATCTGCTGCCAACCCAAGATCTGGTGCCCAACCCTAGATCTGGTGCCCAATCCTAGATCTGTTGGCCAACCGAAGATCTGGTGCCCAACCTAAGCTCTGGTGCCCAACCCTAGATCTGGTGCTTGACCCTAGATCTGGTGACCAACCCTAAATCTTGTGCCCAACCCTAGATCTGGTGCCCAATCCTAGATCTGTTGCCAACTGAAGATCGGGTGCTCAACCAAAGACCTGGTGCCCAACCCTAGATCTGGTACCAACCCTAGATCTGGTGCCAATTCTAGAACTGGTGCCCAACTGTAGACCTGGTGCCCAACCCTAGATCTGGTGCCAACCCAAGATCTGATGCCCAAACCTAGATCTTCTACCAACCCAAGATCTGGTGCCCAACCCAAGATCTGGTGCCCTACCCTAGATCTGCTGCCAACCCAAGATCTGGTGCCCAACCCTAGATCTGGTGCCCAATCCTAGATCTTTTGCCAACCGAAGATCTGGTGCCCAACCTAAGCTCTGGTGCCCAACCCTAGATCTGGTGCTTGACCCTAGATCTGGTGACCAACCCTAAATCTTGTGCCCAACCCTAGATCTGGTGCCCAATCCTAGATCTGTTGCCAACTGAAGATCGGGTCCTCAACCAAAGACCTGGTGCCCAACCCTAGATCTGGTACCAACCCTAGATCTGGTGCCAATTCTAGAACTGGTGCCCAACTGTAGACCTGGTGCCCAACCCTAGATCTGGTGCCAACCCAAGATCTGATGCCCAAACCTAGATCTTCTACCAACCCAAGATCTGGTGCCCAACCCTAGATCTGGTGCCCAATCCTAGATCTGTTGCCAACCGAAGATCTGGTGCCCAACCTAAGCTCTGGTGCCCAACCCTAGATCTGGTGCCCGACCCTAGATCTGGTGACCAACCCTAAATATTGTGCCCAACCCTAGCTCTGGTACCAACTCCAGATCTGGTGCCCAACCTTAGATCTGGTGACAACCTAAGCTCTGGTGCCCAACCCTAGATTTGGTGACCAACCCTAAATCTTGTGCCTAACTCTAGATCTGGTGGCCAATCCTAGATCTGTTGCCAACCGAAGATCTGGTGCCCAATTCAAGACCTGGTGCCCAACCCTAGATCTGGTGCCCAAACCTAGATCTGGTCCCAATTCTAGATCTGGTGCCCAACTGTAGATCTGGTGTCCACCCTAGATCTGATGCCAACCCTAGATCTGGTGTCCATCCTAGATCTGATGTTCACCCTAGATCTGGTGTCCCCCCTAGATTTGGTGTCAAACCGTAGATCTGATGCCAACCCTAGATCTGTTGCCAAAACAAGACCTGGTGCCCAATCCTAGATCTGTTGCCAACCCAAGATCTGGTGCCCTACCCTAGATCTGCTGCCAACCCAAGATCTGGTGCCCAACCCTAGATCTGGTGCCCAATCCTAGATCTGTTGCCAACCGAAGATCTGGTGCCCAACCTAAGCTCTGGTGCCCAACCCTAGATCTGGTGCTTGACCCTAGATCTGGTGACCAACCCTAAATCTTGTGCCCAACCCTAGATCTGGTGCCCAATCCTAGATCTGTTGCCAACTGAAGATCGGGTGCTCAACCAAAGACCTGGTGCCCAACCCTAGATCTGGTACCAACCCTAGATCTGGTGCCAATTCTAGAACTGGTGCCCAACTGTAGACCTGGTGCCCAACCCTAGATCTGGTGCCAACCCAAGATCTGATGCCCAAACCTAGATCTTCTACCAACCCAAGATCTGGTGCCCAACCCAAGATCTGGTGCCCAACCCTAGATCTGCTGCCAACCCAAAATCTGGTGCCCAACCCTAGATCTGGTGCCCAATCCTAGATCTTTTGCCAACCGAAGATCTGGTGCCCAACCTAAGCTCTGGTGCCCAACCCTAGATCTGGTGCTTGACCCTAGATCTGGTGACCAACCCTAAATCTTGTGCCCAACCCTAGATCTGGTGCCCAATCCTAGATCTGTTGCCAACTGAAGATCGGGTGCTCAACCAAAGACCTGGTGCCCAACCCTAGATCTGGTACCAACCCTAGATCTGGTGCCAATTCTAGAACTGGTGCCCAACTGTAGACCTGGTGCCCAACCCTAGATCTGGTGCCAACCCAAGATCTGATGCCAAAACCTAGATCTTCTACCAACCCAAGATCTGGTGCCCAACCCTAGATCTGGTGCCCAATCCTAGATCTGTTGCCAACCGAAGATCTGGTGCCCAACCTAAGCTCTGGTGCCCAACCCTAGATCTGGTGCCCGACCCTAGATCTGGTGACCAACCCTAAATATTGTGCCCAACCCTAGCTCTGGTACCAACTCCAGATCTGGTGCCCAACCTTAGATCTGGTGACAACCTAAGCTCTGGTGCCCAACCCTAGATTTGGTGACCAACCCTAAATCTTGTGCCTAACCCTAGATCTGGTGGCCCAATCCTAGATCTGTTGCCAACCGAAGATCTGGTGCCCAATTCAAGACCTGGTGCCCAACCCTAGATCTGGTGCCCAAACCTAGATCTGGTCCCAATTCTAGATCTGGTGCCCAACTGTAGATCTGGTGTCCACCCTAGATCTGATGCCAACCCTAGATCTGGTGTCCATCCTAGATCTGATGTTCACCCTAGATCTGGTGTCCCCCCGAGATTTGGTGTCAAACCGTAGATCTGATGCCAACCCTAGATCAGTTGCCAAAACAAGACCTGGTGCCCAATCCTAGATCTGTTGCCAACCCAAGATCTGGTGCCCTACCCTAGATCTGCTGCCAACCCAAGATCTGGTGCCCAACCCTAGATCTGGTGCCCAATCCTAGATCTTTTGCCAACCGAAGATCTGGTGCCCAACCTAAGCTCTGGTGCCCAACCCTAGATCTGGTGCTTGACCCTAGATCTGGTGACCAACCCTAAATCTTGTGCCCAACCCTAGATCTGGTGCCCAATCCTAGATCTGTTGCCAACTGAAGATCGGGTGCTCAACCAAAGACCTGGTGCCCAACCCTAGATCTGGTACCAACCCTAGATCTGGTGCCAATTCTAGAACTGGTGCCCAACTGTAGACCTGGTGCCCAACCCTAGATCTGGTGCCAACCCAAGATCTGATGCCCAAACCTAGATCTTCTACCAACCCAAGATCTGGTGCCCAACCCTAGATCTGGTGCCCAATCCTAGATCTGTTGCCAACCGAAGATCTGGTGCCCAACCTAAGCTCTGGTGCCCAAACCCTAGATCTGGTGCCCGACCCTAGATCTGGTGACCAACCCTAAATATTGTGCCCAACCCTAGCTCTGGTACCAACTCCAGATCTGGTGCCCAACCTTAGATCTGGTGACAACCTAAGCTCTGGTGCCCAACCCTAGATTTGGTGACCAACCCTAAATCTTGTGCCTAACCCTAGATCTGGTGCCCAATCCTAGATCTGTTGCCAACCGAAGATCTGGTGCCCAATTCAAGACCTGGTGCCCAACCCTAGATCTGGTGCCCAAACCTAGATCTGGTCCCAATTCTAGATCTGGTGCCCAACTGTAGATCTGGTGTCCACCCTAGATCTGATGCCAACCCTAGATCTGGTGTCCATCCTAGATCTGATGTTCACCCTAGATCTGGTGTCCCCCCTAGATTTGGTGTCAAACCGTAGATCTGATGCCAACCCTAGATCTGTTGCCAAAACAAGACCTGGTGCCCAATCCTAGATCTGTTGCCAACCCAAGATCTGGTGCCCTACCCTAGATCTGCTGCCAACCCAAGATCTGGTGCCCAACCCTAGATCTGGTGCCCAATCCTAGATCTTTTGCCAACCGAAGATCTGGTGCCCAACCTAAGCTCTGGTGCCCAACCCTAGATCTGGTGCTTGACCCTAGATCTGGTGACCAACCCTAAATCTTGTGCCCAACCCTAGATCTGGTGCCCAATCCTAGATCTGTTGCCAACTGAAGATCGGGTGCTCAACCAAAGACCTGGTGCCCAACCCTAGATCTGGTACCAACCCTAGATCTGGTGCCAATTCTAGAACTGGTGCCCAACTGTAGACCTGGTGCCCAACCCTAGATCTGGTGCCAACCCAAGATCTGATGCCCAAACCTAGATCTTCTACCAACCCAAGATCTGGTGCCCAACCCTAGATCTGGTGCCCAATCCTAGATCTGTTGCCAACCGAAGATCTGGTGCCCAACCTAAGCTCTGGTGCCCAACCCTAGATCTGGTGCCCGACCCTAGATCTGGTGACCAACCCTAAATATTGTGCCCAACCCTAGCTCTGGTACCAACTCCAGATCTGGTGCCCAACCTTAGATCTGGTGACAACCTAAGCTCTGGT
This sequence comes from Hirundichthys speculiger, assembly GCA_018398805.1. NCBI lineage: Eukaryota > Metazoa > Chordata > Actinopteri > Beloniformes > Exocoetidae > Hirundichthys > Hirundichthys speculiger. The sequence continues at coordinate 58,070 of JAGFBZ010001098.1, forward strand.
GCCCAACCCTAGATTTGGTGACCAACCCTAAATCTTGTGCCTAACCCTAGATCTGGTGCCCAATCCTAGATCTGTTGCCAACCGAAGATCTGGTGCCCAATTCAAGACCTGGTGCCCAACCCTAGATCTGGTGCCCAAACCTAGATCTGGTCCCAATTCTAGATCTGGTGCCCAACTGTAGATCTGGTGTCCATCCTAGATCTGATGCCAACCCTAGATCTGGTCAACCCTAGATTTAGTGTCAAACCATAGATCTGATGCCAACCCTAGATCTGTTGCCAAAACAAGACCTGGTGCCCAATCCTAGATCTGTTGCCAACCCAAGATCTGGTGCCCTACCCTAGATCTGCTGCCAACCCAAGATCTGGTGCCCAACCCTAGATCTGGTGCCCAATCCTAGATCTGTTGCCAACCGAAGATCTGGTGCCCAACCTAAGCTCTGGTGCCCAACCCTAGATCTGGTGCTTGACCCTAGATCTGGTGACCAACCCTAAATCTTGTGCCCAACCCTAGATCTGGTGCCCAATCCTAGATCTGTTGCCAACTGAAGATCGGGTGCTCAACCAAAGACCTGGTGCCCAACCCTAGATCTGGTACCAACCCTAGATCTGGTGCCAATTCTAGAACTGGTGCCCAACTGTAGACCTGGTGCCCAACCCTAGATCTGGTGCCAACCCAAGATCTGATGCCCAAACCTAGATCTTCTACCAACCCAAGATCTGGTGCCCAACCCAAGATCTGGTGCCCCTACCCTAGATCTGTTGCCAACCCAAGATCTGGTGCCAACCCTAGATCTGGTGCCCAATCCTAGATCTTTTGCCAACCGAAGATCTGGTGCCCAACCTAAGCTCTGGTGCCCAACCCTAGATCTGGTGCTTGACCCTAGATCTGGTGACCAACCCTAAATCTTGTGCCCAACCCTAGATCTGGTGCCCAATCCTAGATCTGTTGCCAACTGAAGATCGGGTGCTCAACCAAAGACCTGGTGCCCAACCCTAGATCTGGTACCAACCCTAGATCTGGTGCCAATTCTAGAACTGGTGCCCAACTGTAGACCTGGTGCCCAACCCTAGATCTGGTGCCAACCCAAGATCTGATGCCAAAACCTAGATCTTCTACCAACCCAAGATCTGGTGCCCAACCCTAGATCTGGTGCCCAATCCTAGATCTGTTGCCAACCGAAGATCTGGTGCCCAACCTAAGCTCTGGTGCCCAACCCTAGATCTGGTGCCCGACCCTAGATCTGGTGACCAACCCTAAATATTGTGCCCAACCCTAGCTCTGGTACCAACTCCAGATCTGGTGCCCAACCTTAGATCTGGTGACAACCTAAGCTCTGGTGCCCAACCCTAGATTTGGTGACCAACCCTAAATCTTGTGCCTAACCCTAGATCTGGTGCCCAATCCTAGATCTGTTGCCAACCGAAGATCTGGTGCCCAATTCAAGACCTGGTGCCCAACCCTAGATCTGGTGCCCAAACCTAGATCTGGTCCCAATTCTAGATCTGGTGCCCAACTGTAGATCTGGTGTCCACCCTAGATCTGATGCCAACCCTAGATCTGGTGTCCATCCTAGATCTGATGTTCACCCTAGATCTGGTGTCCCCCCTAGATTTGGTGTCAAACCGTAGATCTGATGCCAACCCTAGATCTGTTGCCAAAACAAGACCTGGTGCCCAATCCTAGATCTGTTGCCAACCCAAGATCTGGTGCCCTACCCTAGATCTGCTGCCAACCCAAGATCTGGTGCCCAACCCTAGATCTGGTGCCCAACCCTAGATCTGCTGCCAACCCAAGATCTGGTGCCCAACCCTAGATCTGGTGCCCAATCCTAGATCTGTTGCCAACCAAAGATCTGGTGCCCAACCTAAGCTCTGGTGCCCAACCCTAGATCTGGTGCTTGACCCTAGATCTGGTGACCAACCCTAAATCTTGTGCCCAACCCTAGATCTGGTGCCCAATCCTAGATCTGTTGCCAACTGAAGATCGGGTGCTCAACCAAAGACCTGGTGCCCAACCCTAGATCTGGTACCAACCCTAGATCTGGTGCCAATTCTAGAACTGGTGCCCAACTGTAGACCTGGTGCCCAACCCTAGATCTGGTGCCAACCCAAGATCTGATGCCCAAACCTAGATCTTCTACCAACCCAAGATCTGGTGCCCAACCCTAGATCTGGTGCCCAATCCTAGATCTGTTGCCAACCGAAGATCTGGAGCCCAACCTAAGCTCTGGTGCCCAACCCTAGATCTGGTGCCCGACCCTAGATCTGGTGACCAACCCTAAATATTGTGCCCAACCCTAGCTCTGGTACCAACTCCAGATCTGGTGCCCAACCTTAGATCTGGTGACAACCTAAGCTCTGGTGCCCAACCCTAGATTTGGTGACCAACCCTAAATCTTGTGCCTAACCCTAGATCTGGTGCCCAATCCTAGATCTGTTGCCAACCGAAGATCTGGTGCCCAATCCTAGATCTGTTGCCAACCGAAGATCTGGTGCCCAATTCAAGACCTGGTGCCCAACCCTAGATCTGGTGCCCAAACCTAGATCTGGTCCCAATTCTAGATCTGGTGCCCAACTGTAGATCTGGTGTCCACCCTAGATCTGATGCCAACCCTAGATCTGGTGTCCATCCTAGATCTGATGTTCACCCTAGATCTGGTGTCCCCCCTAGATTTGGTGTCAAACCGTAGATCTGATGCCAACCCTAGATCTGTTGCCAAAACAAGTCCTGGTGCCCAATCCTAGATCTGGTGCTTACCCAGGATCTGGTGTCAACTCTGGATATGGTGCCCAACCCTACATCTGATGCCAACTCTAGATCTGGTGCCCAACCCTAGATCTGGTGCCAACTCTAAATCTGGTGCCCAACCCTAGATCTGGTGACCAACCCAAGATCTGGTGCCCAACCCTAGATCTGGTGCCAACCCAAGATCTGTTGCCCAACCCTATATCTGGTGCCCAACCCTAGATCTGTTGCGAACCCAAGATCTGGTGCCAAACCCTAGATCTGGTGCCAACTCTAGATCTGGTGCCCAACCCTAGATCTGGTGCCCAACACTAGATCTGGTGCCCAACCCTAGATCTGGTGCCCAACCCTAGATCTGGTGCCCAACCCTAGATCTGGTGCCCAACCTAGATCTGGTGCCCAACCCTAGATCTGGTGCCAACCCTAGATCTGGTGCCCACCCTAGATCTGGTGCCCAACCCTAGATCTGGTGCCCAACCCTAGATCTGGTGCCCAACCCTAGATCTGGTGCCCAACCTAGATCTGGTGCCCAACCCTAGATCTGGTGCCAACTCTAGATCTGGTGTCAACTCTAGATCTGGTGCCCAACCCTAGATCTGTGTTCAGAAGTTTGCGGACGACACGGCCATTGTTGGATGTATTAGGGGCGGGCAGGAGGGTGAGTACAGACAAGTGATCCAGGACTTCATCACATGTTGTAACTCTAACCACCTGCTCATCAACTCCAGCAAGACCAAGGAGATGGTGATAGACTTTAGGAGAACCAGGACACGGCCTGAACCCGTTCAGATCAAGGGAGACTGTGTGGAGGTGGTACACACATATAAATACCTAGGAGTGCAGCTGGATGATAAACTGGACTGGACTGCCAACACGGATGCCCTGTGCAAGAAAGGACAGAGCTGTCTGTACTTCCTCAGAAGGCTGGCGTCCTTCAATATCTGTAAAAAGCTGCTACAGATCTTCTACCAGTCTGTGGTAGCGAGCGCCCTCCTGTACGCCGTGGTGTGCTGGGGGGGCAGCCTCAGGAAGGGGGACACAGCACGCCTGAACAAAACTGGTGAGGAAGGCAGGCTCTGTTGTTGGCGCACAGCTGGACAGCCTAACATCTGTGACAGAGCGACGGACGCTGAACAGGCTCCTGTCCATCATGGACAATCCACAGCACCCACTGCACAGCACCATCTCCAGACAGAGGAGCAGCTTCAGCGACAGACTGCTGTCACTGCCCTGCTCCACTGACAGACTGAGGAAATCATTCCTCCCCCACGCCATGCGGCTCTTCAACACCTCTCGGTGGAAACAATAACACAAATTGCACCTTCATTGTAATGCTATTTTATATTTTTATTGCACCTTCATTTGCAATGCCATTTTATATTTTTATTTTATTAACCTTATTCCTATTTTGTTACTTATTTTATTGCTTTAAGTTACTTATCTTGTTGCTTTTTTTTTACTATTTGTACTCGCAAGCTGCTGGAACTGGAAATTTCTCTTTGAGATGAATAAAGTATCTATCTATCTATCTATCTATCTGATGCCAACTCTAGATCTGATGCCCAACTCTATATCTGGTGCCCGACCCTAGATCTGGTGACCAACCCTAAATCTGGTGCCCAACCCTAGATCTGGTCCCAATTCTAGATCTGGTGTCAAACCGTAGATCTTATGCCAACCCTAGATCTTGTGCCCAACCCAAGATCTGGAGCCAAACCCTAGATCTGCTGCCAACCCAAGATGTGGTGCCCAACCCTAGATCTGGTGCCCAATCCTAGATCTGTTGTCAACCGAAGATCTGGTGCCCAACCCAAGACCTGGTGCTCAACCCTAGATCTGGTACCAACTCTAGATCTTGTGCCCAACCTTAGATCTGGTGCCAACCTAAGCTCTGGTGCCCAACCCTAAATCTGGTGCCTGACCCTAGATCTGGTGACCAGCCCTAAATCTTGTGCCCAAGCGTAGATCTGGTGCCCAATCCTAGATCTGTTGCCAACCGAAGAGCTGGTGTGTGGTATATTGCAATACACTCCCGTTCAGTAGGTGGCAATGTACTACATGCTGATATTGTGTGTGGCATTGAACTGGGGCAGAATGATGCATGAAGAAGCTGAGTAAAGTTGTTATGAATCTTACCTCCCGTGCTTGTCCTACAATCTACTTCTTTTTTACTACATACACAACATATTGGCGAAGAGGATGACTAGTTTTGGACTCTCACGACCTCCTGCTTTGCTGGAAACCCCGGGGGAGCCGACAATGTTGTATACAACGTGGATCCAAATGTTTGAAAATTACCTGCTGGCTTTGACTGCTGATGACATGGCGGACAAACGTAAGCGCGCATTACTGCTTCACTGTTTGGGAACCGAAGGCCAGCGTATTTTTCTTTCCCTCCCTGATACTGGCACTTCTTACAAGTCTGCTTGTGATGCGCTACAGAAGTTTTTTGTGCCGAAAGTGAATGTTGTGGCTGAGAGGAGCAAGTTCCGTCAGCGTGCTCAGAGGCACGGTGAAACAACTGTACAGTACATTGCTGCATTGAGGGACTTGTTAGTGAACTGTGACTTTGGCACATTAGCTGATGACATGATAAGAGATCAGCTGATTGAGAAAACTTCCTCTGCACGGATTAGAGAACGCTTACTGTTGGAAACTGACATGAAATTGGATAAAGCCATCACGATCGCTACCCAAATTGAATCAGCGATGGCTGAAGCTAAAGTTATAGCTCCTGTGCATGACGCTCACACTACAGTGAAACTCGTTCAGCCGAGAGGAGGCGGTGGTGCTTACAACAAGCATTGGAGCAAAGGCAAGTCGCAGACATCAGTCCAGCACACACCTACCCAACGCACTTCTCATAATAAATCATGCTACCGTTGTGGATCCAGTTCACATTTAGCAGACAACCCCAAATGTGCTGCCAAGAATGCAAAATGTAACCACTGTGGAAAAACTGGACATTTTAGTAAAGTGTGCCGCAGCACAGTTCCCACACACAGTGTGCAAGAAGTTGCTGTTCCAGACCTTACAGTGCTACATGTCGCTCCTACATCTGCAATATCACAAACAAATCACCTTAACTGCACAGTGTCTCTTCATGTTAAAAATGGACAGTCACTTACCACAGATTTGCTTGTTGACACTGGTTCAGCAGTCTCCATTCTTTCAGAGAGCATCTATAGTCAGTCATTCATGCATGTGCCGCTCACAAAGCCTACTGTACGCCTGGTGACTTACATGAAAAAGCCTATTCCTGTACTTGGCTGTCTCCCGCTTGCTGTCATATACCACGATCAGAGCACACATGCTGACTTCTACATTGTTCCCAATGGCACGCCATTGCTTGGAATGGATCTGTTCACTGCACTTTGCCTTCACATCCAAGATGGACAGATCACAACACCTGCTTCACCAATGTTGTGCCAAACAGTCAACACCACGAGCGCATTAGGTGTCGCTACTGGATTCATACACAAAGTTAAAGTGCGTTCAGATGTGCCTCCAGTCCAGCAGAAACTACGACGAATTCCATATGCTGTGCGCGATGCAGTTTCTGAAGAGCTGAGACGACTGGAAGCCGACGGCATCATAGAGAGAGTTGATTCGTCTGCCTGGGTGTTGCCTCTGGTGGTCGTGAGCCAGAAGTCAGGTGGTATTCGTGTTTGTGTGGACCTACGGGAACCAAACAGGGCTGTGGTGATATACAGTCACCCTTTACCACACATCGAAGAGGTCTTTACAGAGCTCCGTGGTGCTACAATGTTCTCCACCATCAATCTTCAAAATGCATACCACCAAGTGCAGTTACATCCAAGCAGCAGAGATCTTACAGCTTTTATAACGCAAGATGGACTGTTTCGTTTCACAAGAGTGCCTTACGGACTGGCTTCAGCACCCAGTGCTTTCCAACGCATGATGTCTCAGGTCTTAGCTGGTCAAAAAGGTGTGCAGTGCTATCTTGATGACATCATTGTCAGTGGGGAGACGCCTGAGGTGCATGACACCAGATTGACAGCCGTACTTAATTGCCTACAGGAGAGTGGGTTGAAGCTAAATGCTGCAAAATGCCACTTCAGAAAGACAGAGTTGTCCTTCCTTGGGCATCTGATCTCTGCCTCTGGCCTACAACCAGACCCTGGCCATGTTCAAGCTGTGCTTCAAGCTCCACCTCCACACGATGTTCAATCTCTGCGGTCCTTTCTGGGCCTGACTGCATGGTATTCAAAGTTCATTCCAAACTATGCCATGCTTGTGGAACCTCTCCGTGCTCTACTATGTGTCAGTCTACTGCTTTCCCTTTCCACTGGCCAGAGGAGGCACAAGAGAGCTTCTGCAAAGTGAAGGAGATTATAGCTACTTCATCTGCTCTTGCCTTGTTCGATCCTGCCCTCCCAACAGTTGTGACAACAGATCCGTCAGACTATGGTATTGGTGCTGTGCTGACACAGATGAAGGGCAATACAGAACAGACCATCGCTTTTGCTTCAAGAACGGTTACTGCATGTGAATGCAACTACTCAACAGTTGAAAAAGAGGTCTTGGCATGCGTCTGGGTGACTGAAAAGTGGCGTACTTACCTCTGGGGCTGTCATTTCACTTTACGGACTGACCATAGCCCTCTGACCACTCTACTCACTACCAAGGGCCTTGGACGTGCAGGCATGAGAATAGCTCGCTGGTCTGCTCGCCTGCTGTGTTTTCACTACACCATCGAATACAAACCTGGCCCTGAGAATGTTACAGCAGATTGCTTGTCACGCTTGCCTCTTCCCATCACAGATAAACACGAGGAGATGGAGTTGGAGATGGTAGCTGCTGTGTCCCCCGACTTCGCTGCAGTCACCACTGAAGAGGTCTCCAGTGCCTGTGATGCGTGTCCTGTGCTACAGCAAGTGTGATGCTTCATTGACAAGGGATGGCCTCGTACTGCAAAAGGTCTGGAACCTCTCATCATGCCATACTTCCGTGTGCAGAACGAGCTGGCTGTGCAGAAGAGTGTCATAGTGCGTGGCACTCACTGTGTAGTATTACCCAAACAACTACAGGCAAAGATGATACAGCTCGCTCTTGCTACACACCCAGGAATCGTTCGCACCAAACAAAGACTAAGAGACTTGTACTGGTGGCCTGGAATGGACTCACAGGTTGAGTCTTCTATTAAATCATGAACCACCTGCCTGCAACATGACAAAACTGCAACCACCCGTACTTCCCCACTACAACCTGTGCCTACTCCTACTGCTGCCTGGGAAAAGGTAGCTGTGGACATCGTTGGTCCTATTCACACTGCACCTGCTGATTGCCGCTTTGCCATCACACTCATCGACTACTATAGTCGGTGGCCTGAGATTGCTTTCTGCTCAAGTGTTACCTCAGCCTCTGTTATGACTTTTCTTGCCACTGTGTTTAGCAGAGAAGGGAATCCACTTGAACTGGTCACGGACAATGGCCCTCAGTTTGTTTCGGCTGAGATTGAGTCTTTCCTTGCCGACAGGAACATCAAGCACTGTCACAGCTCTGTGTACTACCCACAAGCAAATGGGGAAATCGAGCGCTTCAACAGAGTGTTCAAAGACTGCCTGCAGACAGCCAGCATCGAAGGTAAACCACTGAAAGCCTTCTTCACTGAATTCTTACACACATACAGAGCCACTCCGCATGCCGTGACTTCAGTGTCCCCTGCTGAACTGCTACATGGTAGACCACTCAACACCAAGCTGCATATCAGAGGTTTACACTCCTTGCGCCCCTGCACTGACAAAACAAACATGCTACAGAACATCCAAAAGAAACAAGAAAAGTCAAAACAATACACAGACCCAAGACGTGGTGCAAAAAACCCCTTCCAGATCGGATCTCCTGTCCGCATCCGTAAACCTGGAATCATTGCGAAGGGACAGTCAAAGTTCACCCAACCCCTAAAGGTGGTAGCCCAAAAGGGTCCTGCCACTTATCTGCTGTCCGATGGAAAAGTGTGGAATGCCTTCCACCTTCCCCCTTCATCTTCCACCAGTCCTGCTGTCCCAGCATCACAACCTGATGATTCTTGTCTCCTGCCAAGCAACCAGGATGCTGAGCCCCCTGAAAGAGTACCAAGAGTACGACACGCTCCTGCATGGCTTAAGGATTATGTGACTTGAAAAGAAAAAAAAAAAGAAAGAAAGATGTGATGTGATGTGATGTTAAAAAAAAAGTGTTCATTGTTTATGACTTGTGATCAATATACAGTTTGCTTACTCATTGCTTATTGGTAGTACAGTAGCTCTTACAGTACAATCGCTTATCTTTTGTTACATACTTACCTTCCTTTAGATAATGAAGGAGATTTATGTTTTTCTACAGGTTTTGATACTTACAAAACAGAGGAATTTCTTATTTCATAGATTTAAGTTATTATGACCATTCTTTCTTGTTTGTTAATGAAGTGCTAAGATTCTTATGCTACAGTTCAGAGTTTTATTCTAACAAAAGAGGAATATGTGGTATATTGCAATACACTCCCGTCCAGTAGGTGGCAATGTACTACATGCTGATATTGTGTGTGGCATTGAACTGGGGCAGAATGATGCATGAAGAAGCTGAGTAAAGTTGTTATGAATCTTACCTCCCGTGCTTGTCCTACAATCTACTTCTTTTCTACTACATACACAACATGGTGCCCAACCCAAGACCTGGTGCCCAACCCTACATCTGGTACCAACCCTAAATCTGGTGCCAATTCTAGATCTGGTGCCCAACTGTAGATCTGGTGCCCACCCCTAGATCTGGTGCAAACCCAAGATCTGGTGCCCAACCCTAGATCTACTGCCAACCCAAGATCTGGTGCCCAACCCTGGAACTGGTGCCCAATCCTAGATCTGTTGCCAACCCTAAATCTTGTGCCCAACCCTAGATCTGGTACCAATCCAGATCTGGTGCCCAACCTTAGATCTGGTGCAAACCTAAGCTCTGGTGCCCAACCCTAGATCTGGTGCCCAACCATAGATCTGGTGCCCAATCCTAGATCTGCTGCCAACCCAAGATCTGGTGCCCAACCCTAGATCTGTTGCCAGATCTGTTGCCAACCGATCTGTTGCCAACCGAAGATCTGGTGCCAAACCTAAGACCTGGTGCCCAACCCTAGATCTGGTACCAACCCTAGATCTGGTGCCAATACTAGAGCTGGTGCCAAACTGTAGACCTGGTGCCCAACCCTAGATCTGCTGCCAACCAAAGATCTGGTGCCCAACCCTAGATCTGCTGCCAACCCAAGATCTGGTGCCCAACCCTATATCTGCTGCCAACCCAAGATCTGGTGCCCAACCCTAGATCTGGTGCCCAATCCTAGATCTGTTGCCAACCTAAAATCTGGTGCCCAACACAAGACCTGGTGCCCAACCCTATATCTGGTACCAACTCTAGATCTGGTGCCCACCTTAGATATGGTCCCAACCTGAGCTCTACTGCCCAACCCTAGATCTGGTGCCCAATCCTAGATCTGATGCCAACCCTAGATCTGGTGCCCAACCTACATCTGGTGCCCAACCCTAGATCTGGTGCCAATTCCAGATCTGGTGCCCAACTGTAGATCTGGTGTCCACCCTAGATCTGATGCTAACCCTAGATCTGGTGTCCAACCCTAGATCTGGTGTCCACCCTAGATCTGATGCCAACCCTAGATTTGATGCCATTCATAGATCTGGTGTCCAACCCTAGATCTGGTGTCCAACCTGTCAAGTGACCCGGGAGAAGTTGGAATTATCCCAGCTTTGTTGATGAGATTGTTCTGGTATAATGTAGGGGATTAACAGGAAAGTGGTAATTAATGTTATTTGTAATCACATTATTCAATGACCAGAACCGATGATTGATCAGAAAGATGTATTGTAGATGTATTCTGTATGATTTATTTCTCGTTAGTCTGTGCTGTCAGCGGCTGAGGTAAGCTGCTGTGGGTCACTGTGTACCCAGTGAAAAATGGAAACAACGGCTATGTTTATCAAAACAAGGGGGAGAGATCTTGCAGCAGCTGGGTGATGTAATGTAAACAGAAGTAACAGAAGAAGAGGTGATTTACGTGATTTGTAAGCAATTCCTAATCAATGAAATGTATGAAATGTGTGTGTGATTCTAGAATGATCAGAAACAAGATGTATTAGTAAATTTTGGTAATAGATCTGTGTTAGTTAGTGTATGTTAAAAGAAAAACTTATTTTTGTTGGGTCACGACGGATAGAGACAGAGCGGAGCGCATGTTCCTCATTTGGAATGTCAACAAAGCCGAGTTTCAAAACAATTCTGCCAGCTCCGGGCCACCAAGACACAACAATGGCGGACAGTCAGCCAGGTGCGGACAGTAGCGGGGGCACGCTGACCTCAGCATTGACGCCGTGACTATGGACTGTGCAGAAAAAAATGAAATGAGGCGCACATTCTGTGGTTAAGGCTGAGTTAATCCAGCAATGGCTCAATTAAGGACATTGTAAGACAGATGTGAGGTATAAATCATTGAATAAGGATTAGCGTTAGCTGATAAGCTTTAGCTTAACGAGCTATATGGCCAAGTAAACAAAGTGACCTTGTGTGTCTGGTGGTGCTGGCATGATGTCATGATGATTAAGGTGAACGCCCCTGCCAAATCTGTAAACATATGAAGTCATTGTGGGACATGGCCTGTGAATTATGCACGCCCCTGTATATGTGAGTGACCAATCAGAAGTGTCGTGTGAGTTTGAGGGAAATTATGTATGCATATGCAAAGGTGAGAGAACCAATCAAGAGTGTTCGGGGCTGGGGCAAGCTGGACGAGAGAAGGAGAGAGAGAGAGAGAGAGAGCGCATAAAAAGAGAAGGCAGAGGGACTCTGGGTGGTTTCCTGGAGCGACTTCAGAAGAGAAGGACTAGCTGGGACCTGGACGAGCGACCCCCATCCGAAGGATTAACTGGAAGGATTTACTTCAAGAAAAGAAGACAGAAAGACGCTTGGAACAGGATCTACGAATTTTTCCCAATTCTTGAAGGAATAATTGGAGCCTTTTTGGTTAGCCTAGCTCACCGCTAGTAAGGAGGAGGGGGGGGCCAACCAGGGTTCCCCGGGGGCCTGACCAGGCGCTCTCTCTCTCCACCCTGCCCAGCGGCCTTGAACACGCATAGTGGCCACATGCGTATCTCAGCCTGTCCTTGGACCAACCAGATGAACTGATTCGTAAGCCACAGCTTTAGTTTGCCTCTTTATGTGGAATTATAAATTGTATAACCAATCAATGCTGTTGCTTAACCTTGCTAATCTGCTTTAATAAATATAAAAACTATCATAAGATGTCGTTGTGGACATTGCATCTGTATCCAGAATTTTGAAGACTTGTTTATGCCTCTGCACTAACACACAGGTTCTTATGGGTTATTCTAGTCACATTTTTGTCAAATTGTCCCTGGGGCTTGCTGTACGAGCCACTAAATTTATCCTAGCCGGTGACAAGTGCCCAGATCGTGAGAGGAGCTGCCGTTAACAGACGTGACCAATAGCTGGACTTTGAGCCACCCGGCTATTCCTCTGAGGACAGTATTGGAGTGAGCGGGGCATACGTATCTCCTCGACACCAGCTTAAATAAGTTGAGGAAATCTAGTGAGGAAGCTCTCCTAGACGACAACTTCTTACCCGTAGGATGGAGAGCTGGTCCCGGTGACAGACTCTGCTAGTCAGAGACTGAACCAAAACTGGGGGATCTTACAATTTGGCGCCCGAACAGGGACCTGAAAAAGTGAGTTTCAGGTCCAACTAATCTGGACCCCCCGGATAAAAAGTGTGCAGCAGGAGGGAGCCTGCACAGGCACAGAAGATCGACTCCCCCGTGAGGAAAGCGAGGGGGGGCCGAGCAGCCCGCAGTAATTGCAGGGAGCAAGCGGGATTGAAGAGGAGCGAAGGTCGACGGAGAATTTCTAGAGGAAATCCCAAGACTGCGTGGAATAGCCAACCAGTCTGAACCTCATCCCTGACCCCAAGAGGTACCTAGGGAGGCTTTGAGGAACAGACGACTTGATCAGACAAAGACAGAGAAGAATGGCGACAGAACAGAAGAACTCAAGCCCAGAAGAGGATGACCCAGGTTTGGGACCGAGCACTGCAGGGACCAAGCCACATGGGATGGCCTCACCAGTTGGGACGGCCGATGAGGCGAACGAGGAAAGAGCATTTAGGGTTGTGTTCTATGGAGGTGGCGTGGCGTTGTGGGACCAGACCGTACGCCAATGGCTGGGGGGTGAGCTGGGGGTAGATTCAGACTCCCTGCGAGACATGGTGGACGGAGCCCTACAGGGGCGCCCAGACTACGTATGCCCTACCCGGCCTGGGCGGATGCGAGTGATGGTCCTGGTCCACCCTCTTAAAGTGAACAAAGCAGCCGATGTTGGAGTGATGATGAAATGGTGGGGCCAGATACTCAGGTCCTGGAGGCAGGAAGGACCCATAGGGGCTGTGGTGAGCCCCGCCTGCCAATACGATGGGATTGTGAAACTACTAACCCAGACTGCAGGCTTGGATTGTGTCCTGGTAAAAACTAACTCTAGAGCAGCCTCTTGTCACCGTGAGAATAGAGAGACGGCAGAGGAGCTGAAGAGACAAGCCCAGGAGTACCGAGATAGGTTAGCCCAGGGCTCAGGGCAGAGCGAGTTCTTAGGTAGCGACCTTGAGGAAGTAGAAGAGGGATCTGAGGTGCAGAGCTACGCCTCCGAGCCCGCACCTAACCTGAGGGACGTCGGGACGGTGGATACAGGAGGGGCTGAAGACTCGCCCGAAAGGACCCAGGATCTGCCAGAAATGGCCCGGAGTCAGACGAAGGAAAAGGAACCAACTGAACCAAGCCTCAGCTCGGAGGGAGAGTTGGAGAAACGGCAGAGGCTGCCTGAATTTGTAGGCCACCCGGCCACACCATTGATACGGGGTTGTGTAGAAGGCATAAACCGGGATTTGCGCCAGATGCAGCTCGGGGATGGACCTAGCCGAGGAGATAAGGAGCAGAAGGACAGGGGTGGTGATGAGCTCTGGCAAAGGAAGCGGACCGTAAAAACGGAGAGGCACTCATCCGAATCACCGCCACCAAAAGGACGACTAGAAAAGACGGCAGAGGAATCCCCAGGGTTGAAACAAAGGCGTGTCCCCCAACTTGGCCCTCCTTTTCCCCTATAGAAGGGATCGCCCCGGACCTTGAAATGGAGGCAAAGAGAGTGACCCTAAGGAATGGAGCCCGGGCCTATAGCTACATAGGGAGCATCGGGGGGGTCAGCAGTGATGCCCTGATAATCTTTACCGATGCTAAAGGGGAGGCCCACCATGCTGAGGTGAGAGATCAGCTATGGAAGGCCAGAGAGGGCTATAGGCAGGAAGTCAGGCGACTCAATATAACCCGGACGGGGGTAGGCATGGCAAGTGGGGGACATCTGCCCCATTATGCTATAGTTCATGTGAGAATTGACCAACATCAGGGAGGTCCAGGGATGAAGGAGTACCTGCCGGTGATGATAGAGGCCCTGGAACGGGGTCTGGGGAAGGCGAAGGAGATAGCAGCCAGGAGGGTGATGATAAGCGTTAATGGGTTAAGAACAGGAAATGTGTCCTGGGGGATGGCCGAGATGGCGGCGGTTGCGGCAATGCGGATGGACGCGGCTAGGTGTCACATGGGAGACCGAATCGAGGAGTATGTGATTCAAACCTCCCCAGAGGATGAAGAGACCAGGAGACGACGGGCACTGGAAGCCGTGATAGGGATGCAGGGGTTTGGAGGTGCAACACCGGCCGGAGGAAGAACACCGGAGTCCCGGGGAACGCCCAAAGAAGTCGAACCCGGAGCCCCTGCACCAGTACAAGAGGAGTTCATCTTCATTGGGGGAGACTCGCCGAGGGCCCCACCTGCCGCAAAGAGAAGTCGGGGAGCCGAAGGGGAGAGCGTGACAGCGAGGACCCCACCCGACGTGGAGATAGCGACGGTAAGTCCTCG